>CM037647.1:2369964-2408329 GCA_015227895.2 Colaptes auratus | reverse complement strand
CCTCTGAGATCTTCAAGTCCAACTGATGAACCATCCCTAACTAATCAACCCCACCATGGCACGAGTGCCCTCATCCAGGCTCTTCTTAAACACCTCCGGGACAATGACCCCACCACCCCTCCCTGGGCAGCCCATCCCAAAGGGCAATCTCTCTGTCTGTGAAGAACTTCTTTCTAAGATCAAGCTAAACTTGCCCCTGCCCAGCTTGAACGTGTCCTCTTTGTTCTGGTGCTGCTTGCCTGGGGAAGAGACCACCACATTCCTAATCGTCCTGTCATAATCCTCTTGTCATTACACTGTCACAGTATCACGTACATTAAGGTTGAAGGGACCTCCAGAGATCATGGAGTCCAACCCCCCTGCCTAGCAGGGTCACCCTGGTAGTCTGCACAGGAATGCACCCAGGTGGTTTTTTGATATCTCAGAAGAAGATTATACACCTCTCTGGGCACCTGCTCCAGGCTCTGTCACCCTCACTGTAAGAAAATTTCTCCTCATGTTGAGGTGAAACCTTCTATGTTCAAGTTTGCTTTTTGTTGTCTTTGCTGATTTGTTTTCATAGTCACAAAATATCAGGGGTTGGAAGCAGAATCACCCAGGGCTGTCACAGAGGAACACATCCAGGTGGGTTTGGAATCTTACCAGAGAAGGAGACTCCACAACCTCTCTGGGCAGCCTGCTGCAGTGTTCAGTCCCCCCCTACGTGCAGAAACATTTCCTCATTCAGAAGCCACATCTATTTTTCCTCATTCAAAGCATATAAGGGCTTGTGGAAATCATTTCCACATATCCATGACAGCTTAATTTCGTAGTATTACTAATTAGTCAAAGGGATGATTCCTCTTCACATCGTGTTTCGCCTCCTTGCACTCGACAGACCTAGGTGGGTGGCAGTGGGGGAGTACTTTTGGAAGGTCGGGTTTGGAGCGAGGTGTGCAGATCTGGGTCACTGTTTTATGACCAATCCAGGTGGCAGCTGACATAAGCAGAAGTATGCATATATTAGGAAAAAATATTAATGTACATATTTATTTTGACACAAAAAGATTCTGATGCAACACTTGACTTGAAGCCCTTGAGACTACTTCCTTTAGCTCTCTTTCACAGGCTTTGTCTGCATCTGCATATTGAATGGAATCAACCATTTCAGCAAAAGACTTGTTAACATTTTCAGGTTCATTCTTTTTAGTGGAATGGAATGGAATGGAATGGAATGGAATTAACCTTTGGATCATCGAGTCCAACCTATCACCGCCACACCAGCTAATCAACTAAACCATGGCACCCAGCACCCCATCCAGTCTCCTTCCTGAACACCTCCAGGATGGTGACTCCACCACCTCCCTGGGCATGCACATTCCAATGGACATGTCTCTATCTGGAAGAACTTCTTCTCACATCTCAGCCTGACCCCCCCCTGGCACAGCTTGAGACTGTGTCCTCTTGTTCTGGTGCTATGTTTATTCGTCCACCTACTTTGTTTCTCTCTCGAGTCCTTATAGGAGAAAGTGAGGCTGTTACGGGCACAGGATGTTAGGGCTGGAAGGGACCTTCCTTCCAGACTGAACAGCCCCAGGCTTCCCCGCCTTTCCTCACAATGCAGTGCTGCATTCCTTCAGCTCCTTGTTGCTCTCTTCTTGGACTCTCTCCAGCAATCCCTGTCCTCTTGACTGGGGAGCCCAGAACTGGATGCAATGTTCCAGGGGGGCTCATCTCTTATTCTCATATATCCTCTCTGTAGATGCCAATACTATGCCATAGCAAATTTGGTTAAGTTGTGGTGTAGTAATGATTGAAGTCAGGGTCTCCACTCATATTTCTGTGAGCAGAATGATGGCTTACACAGACATGCTGAAGGTGTCTAGGCCATCTAGATCTATATTGCAGCAGCTTCACTTTAAGGGAAGGGACAAAATATTGCAATTCATAGAACCCATGGCACTTCCTCTGTGCCAGCACTAAAGTACAAGCTAACAAGGATCTGTCTGCTGGCTTTGTTTGTTCCTTTGCCCAGGAGGTGGTAAGTCCCCATCACTGGAGGTGTTTAGGAAGAGACTGGATGGGGTGCTTGTTGCCATGGTTTAGTTTATTAGATGGTGTTTGGTGAGAGGTTGGACTCGGTGATCTCAAAGGCCTTTTCCAACCTGGTTAATTCTGTATTCTGTATGATAGTGAGGATCAGACTCTCTGGCCAGAGAGATACAGGGCAGAGAATCAGGGCAGGCTTGCACTGTTGGCTCCATGGTTTAGTAGTCATGAGGTCTTGGGTGACAGGTTGGAACTTGATGATCTCTGAGGTATTTTTCAACCTTATTGATTCTATTATATTCTTTTATTTCTATTCTATTCTATTCTATCCTATTCTATTCTATTCTATCCTATTCTATTCTATTTTATTCTATTCTATTCTATTCTATTCTATTCCACCCACTTCTGAGGCTGAGTTTTAGCTGCAGAATTGGTGCTGGGACGTCAGGTTTGGCATTCAGCTGTTCAGATTGCTCCTAATTTTTGCTCTGTGCAATTCCAATCCTTGATCTAAAAGCCTCCATGGAAAGTGAGGCAACTGATGATCATTTTCTACTCAAAGTTGTTCTTAACACGTTATAGGTGTTCTCTTCATTATGTGAAGATTAACTACCTTTCAACAGTTCCAGGAGGAATTTTATAGCATGATATGATATAGTCTATCTAAAGTAAAGCTATAGTAAAGACTAAAGTAGGTCCTTTACTAGATCTTACTCAACATGCTGGCCACTGGTCCCTTCCTTTACTTCCAAACACTGAGATAAACTCATGGATTGGAAATCAGATCACCTCAATACCTGAGATTCAAGACTCTGTGTCATTACCATGAGAATTCTCCTGCTGTCCTTGCTGAGTGCGTTGGAGAACAAATACCAAGTGTAAGAGGCTGCGATGGAGATTGAAGCACTTTACTCAGAACAGGTAATGTTTCGCATGATTAGGATCTAGTGGAAAGTGTCCCTGCCCATGGCAGGGGTTTGAACTATATGATCCTTGATCCCTTCCACCCTGACATTCTGTGATCTTTTCTTGGTTTATTTCTGTAATCTGTTTCATTTAAAAGCTTGCAATATCATTGGGGAGAGCCCAAGCATGCCTGAAGAGTTAATCAGGCACTGGAAGCTGTTTAGCTGTCATTTAAGAGGCACTAACCATTATGACTAAAAATGAAAGGTATTGAGTATGGTATCTCTCACCTCATTCACACAGTTTTCCCTTGGAGGAAATACAGTCACAGACATCTTAGAGTAAAGAGACCTCATTAACAAGTTCCTTTTTCTGAGAAGGCTCTGACCTGGCAGGACTGCTGTGTGCTGAGTCAAGTGTCCAATTGTATTCGGATTAGCACAATAACCCTGAGACTACCACAATTCCCAGAGTAACCCGCCCTGCTGTGAAGGTTTTTCCCTGTAATAAAAATTCACCGTTCGAGCAGCATTGTTTCAGCCCCTGCCTTCCTTCACACCTTTTTCCTCAGCCCCAGTGCCAAATTTGAAGCTGTCATTCCTAGGATTTTTGCATACCAAATTACCTTTCTCAGGACTGGCTGCACCATACTGTTTCTTTGCTTCCATCTAGTGAGGCCCACCTGGAAGATTGCATCTGGTTCTGGGCTCCCCAGTTCAAGAGGGACAGGGACCTGCTGGAGTCCAAGGAAGGAATACAAGGATGATGAAGGGACTGCAGCACTGCCTGGTGAGGAGAGGCTGAGAGCCCTGGGGACCTTTAGGCTGGAAATAAGAAGACTGAGAGGGCATCTAATAAATATCTGTAAATATTTAGGGCTGGGATCAGGATGGAACAGACAGGGACAGGCTCTGCTCATCTGTGCCCTGTGATAGGACAGGAGCAATGGATTGAAATACAGCAAGGAAGTTCCTCATCTCAACCTAAGGAAGAACTTCTTTACTGTAAAGTCACAGAGCACTGGAGCAGGCTGCCCAGATGGTTGTGAGTCTCCTCCAGAACTTTCCTCCCTGTCTGGATGTGTCCTGGTACCTGTGCTGGATGCTATGCTCCTGCTCTGGCTGGTTGACTCGAATCTCCAGGTCTCTTCCAACCCCTATCATCCTGTGATCTACCTGCAATCAGTGCTGCCTGCAATCTTCACTTCCTCTTCTTCTTCCAGGGTAATATCTTCTTCTAGACTAAGCCAGTTCAAGACAACTTGGCATCTGGGTTGTTGTCAGAGTATTTGATTCTCCATGCAATGCTATGTGTGGGGAGTATGGCTCCCATTGGAGCGTGGTGACAATGGGCACCTCTCCATTGCCCAGAAAATTAAGAATGTACAGTTAAAAAGATGATTATAATTTGATAGAAATCTTTAACAGTCATCATAAATTGTGTTGGTGGCACTCAGGCAGCTTGATGATACTATCCTCACTCTTTTCAGTGTTCCCCCCATTTGGTGTCGCCTCAAATTTAAGCTCTGCATCAAACAAAGCAGGAAATCACAGAAACACAGAATGCATTTGGTTGGAAGGGAGCCTCAAAGGCCATCAAGTCCAACCTCCCTGCAGGGAGCAGGGACATCGTCAACTAGATCATGTTGCTCAGGCCCCATCGAGTCTGACTTTGAATCTTTGCAGGAATGGGGCTTCCAACCCCTCTCTGTTCCAGTATTTCACCATTCCCATTGTGCAGAACTTCCTCCTGATGTCCAACCTCAATCTCCCCTGCTCCATTTCAAACCATTGCCCCTCATCCTGTCACCACAAGCCCTTCTAAACAGCCCCTCCCCAGCCTTCCTGCAGGTCCCCTGCAGATATTGAGAGCAGCTCTAAGAACAAAATTGCCTTCAAGATAATTTGAGCAGAAAGATCACTGCAATGCCCTGAGCAAGAGAAGGTTCTGAAGAAAAATCCTGTGCATCCTGTGCCATGAGGAGGTATCAACACAGGGACCAGAGTGAGGTTTCCATGTTATCTGAACACATCCAGGATATGTCTGTGTATAAAGGGATAAAAAACTTAAGCCTTTTTACAGCCTGTAAACACAGACACCACAACTGTGCACACTAATGTTTGCAATTGGTCTTATGGGCTAAAAAAACCCATGTACACACACATGCTTGAGGATATATTTGCACTGTGCAGTCATGCATGTTGCAGAGATCCCTCTGCCAGCAGCAGCCAAGGTAAATTTGTAAGAAAATATCACTACATTGACAGGGAGTTGTAGCTGGGAGAACTGGCTTTGCTCTCAGGCACTGACACTGCAGTGCTGGTTTGGGAGCTGGTCTGATTGATAGTCTACCCAGGGCCATGCTGTGCCATATGGGCACAATGACACTGCCACAAAGCCAGCTCTGTGCAGAGTGCCCCGAAATCCAGAGTCACTCTCTAGAGGCAATGGCAGGTGTGTGCAGGGCGTGGAAAACCAATGGTGCAAGTGAAAAGAGGGGGAAGAGAGTGCTGAGCCTAGCAGTAGATCTAAACCTGCAAAGGGACCTATTGCTGAGGCACCACCTCAGGAAAGTCTCCCTCTTAGAATACTTTGGAGGACGTCATTCTGCTGAGTAGGACTTAGATTGATTTGTGATCATATAAGCAACAGACTGGGAGAAAGTGGAGACAATAGGAGGTAGATAGATAGAAATAGATAGAGAGAGAGAGAGATAGGTAGATAGAGAGATAGATAGACAGACAGATAGGTAGATAGGTAGGTAGATAGACAGGCAGATAGACAGGGCAGACAGATAGTTGATAGATAGGTGGGTAGGTAGGTAGATAGATAGATAGATAGATAGATAGATAGATAAGACAGACATAGATAGGTAGAAAGAAAGAAGAAAGAAAGAAAGAAAGAAAGAAAGAATAAAAGAAAGAAAGAAAGAAAGAAAGAAAGAAGAAAGAAAGAAAGAATAAAGAAAAGAAAAGAAAAGAAAGAAGAAAGAAAGAAAGAAAGAAGAAGAAAGACATAAAGAAAGAAAAAAGAAAAGAAAGAAAGAAGAAAGAAAGAAGAAATAAGAAAGAAGAAAGAAAGAAAGAAAGAAAGAAGAAAGAAAGGAGAAAGAAGGAAGAAGAAAGAAGAAGAAGAAGAGGAAGGAAGGAAGAAAGAAGGAAGGAAGAAAGAGATGAAAGAAAGAGAAAGAAGAAAAAGAAGAAAGAAAGAAAGAAAGAAAGAAAGAAAAAGAAAGAAAAAGAAAGAAAGAAGAGAAAGAAAGAAAAAGAAAGAAAGAAAGAAGAAGAAGAAAGAACTAAAGAAAGAAGAAAGAAAGAATAAAGAAAGAAAGAAGAAAGAAAAGAAAAGAAAGAAAGAATAAAGAAGGAAAGAAAGAAGGAAGGAAGAGAAAGAAAAAAGAGAAATACATGAGAATGGATGGATAGATAGACAGATAGATATAGTAGATTCACCAGTAGTGAATTTCATCAGAGGTCCGTTGTTAGTTCAAGCTGCATGTTTCTCCTCCACTGGCCCCTTGCTAGTACACCCTTATTTAAATATGTAGCAACCTTTCTTTATATCCAAAAAGTCCATGGAGATATCATCAAGTGCATGGAAGTGGCAAGAAGCGGAGAAGGAAGAAAATCCTTTAGCCTGAGTCTGAGAAATGATTAACTTATAACTGTGGTAAGGAGTCAGCAGAGACCTCTTTAGTATTACAAATCTAATGTTGCCATTCATTTCAATAATTAAATTGTGCCACTTCCTTGAGGGATAACTTCTTCTATGGGGCTTTATGTAGGTGTTGATCCCTATTGTAAAATAACTTGAGTAAGTTCCTTTTCTATGCCTAGCTCTTCAGTTTCACAGGTTCACAGACTGCACCAGGCTGGAAAGCACCCTCAAAGGTCACCTTGTCCACTCCCCTGCAGGCAGCAGGGATACCTCCAACCAGAGCAGCTGCCCAGAGCCACATCAAGTCTGATCTTTTATGTCTCCAAGGATGGCCTCAAACACATCCCTGGGCAACCTGTTCCAGTATTTTACCATTCTCATTGCTCAGAACTTCCTCCTTGTGGCCACCTTAAATCTGCCCTGCTCCAGTTTCAAACCACTGTCCCTCGTCCTATCCCCACAAGCCCTTCTGATAGTCTGCCCCAGCCTTCCTGTAGGTCCCCTGCAGATACTGAAAAGCACTCCAAGGTCTCTCTGGCCTTCTCTTCTCCAGGCTATACACCCCCAAGTTCCTCAGCCTCTTTCATAGGAGAGGCCTTACTTTGATGGTCTTTGTGGCTCTTCCCTGCCCCCTCCCTCAGGTCGGTATCTCTTTTGTTGGGGGCCCTAAAGCTGGACACGTACTCTCCAGGTGAGGTCAAACCAGATCCTAGCAGAGGAGCAAAATCTCCTCTCTCACCTCCTGTTCCCAAGCTTGGATAATAGTTCATCAGAAAGACTTAAACTAATGGAATATGTTGGACAAATGCAGCAGGTACAAACTGACCACAAATGTTTGCCACCAGCTCTGCAAGACCTTCCTTGTGGTAGCAGCAGGGATCATGGAGCACAAGTACTTTGAATAAGTGCTTTGAAGCCAGCCCTGCTGTTCACTGGGGTTTATTGGTGTGATGCCTTGTGGTAACATGGTTTTATCCCCTGCTTTGGTTTAGTTTTGGTCCATGTTACACAAAGCTTCTCCTCATTTTCATTAAGTACCAAAGTTTGCAAGGTCAGGAGACTGGGAGGTATTTGTGCTAAGACCACCAGTGCAGTTTCACAAGGTAGTTTCTGACTGCACTGTATTTCTTAGAGGAGTCTTACTTGCTTTGGACAGAACTTAGATGAGTGTCTCTGCAGTCATTTGCTCAATTATTTTTAACTCAATATCCTCACTCTGCAAACCTTACTCTGAATACAACTCATCCACATCCTCAGTTAAATTTCTGTGGTCCCATTGCTGGAGAACCAGATAATTTAGATAGAATGGGATAGAATTAACCAGTTGGAAAAGACCTTCGTGATCATCAAATCCAACCCTCACCCAACACCATCTAATCAACTACACCATGGCACCAAGTGCCTCATCCAGGCTCTTCCTAACACCTCCAGGGATGGGGACTCCCACCACCTCCCTGGGCAGCACATTCCAATGGCCAATTATCTTCTGGGAAGAACTTCTTCCTAACATCCACCCCAAACCTCCCCTGGCACCAGCTTGAGACTGTGTCCTCTTGTTCTGCGCTGGGTACCTGGGAAGAGACCACCCCCACCTGCTACAACCTCCCTTCAGGGAGTGGAGAGAGCAAGAAGGTCTCCCCTGAGTCTCCTCTTCTCCAGGCTAAGCCCCCAGCTCCCTCAGCCTCTCCTCACAGGCTGTGCTCCAGACCCCTCCCCAGCTTTGTTGCCCTTCTCTGGACATTTTCCAGCATCTCAAAATCTTTCCTAACTGAGGAGCCCAGAACTGGACACAGGACTCAAGGTGTGGCCTACAGTGCTGAGCACAGGGCAGATGACCTCCCTGCTCCTGCTGGCCACACTGTTCCTGATGTGGGCCAGGATGCCATTGGCCTTCTTGGCCCCCTGAACCCACTGCTGGCTCATGTTCAGCCTACTGTGAACCACTACTGCCAGGTCCCTCTCCAGCACTCCAACCCCAGCCTGTAGCACTGCCTGGGGTTTGTGGCCAATGTGTAGAACCTGGCACTTATGTTTTCAGTCTCATGCCCTTGGACTCTGCCCATCTGTCCAGTTCATCAACAGCAATATATTGCTTGGGAGAGTATGTCTGGAAAGGCTGGCCTCATTATTATCTTTGTTTTACATGCTGCTAGATCGGGCATAGGAGAGTATGAGTATCCAGTAAGCCAGTCTGACACTCCTAGCACTGAATTTTCACTGAGCTTTATTTTGGTAGTGTGCATGAGTGTAAGGTGACCTCCACAAGTGGAACTGTCCCACAGCTGAGACACTGGGGTCTCCACCTGGCTTTTAGAAGAACAAATCCCTGGTCTGTGAAACCTGCAGGTTAAACAGATCCTGCAGCTCTGGATAAGAACTCTCCCAGCTGGGGGAGGAACTGAATCCATTTCTACAGGTGACATCTGTTTGGCACGTTTACACCCCAACAGCCAGGTCCCCGGTAATGAGGGAATGGCCTGTGAACAACCACCACACTCACGACATGCTCTCATTCAGCCTTGGATCCGGGTTCACCCTCCCTACAGCAGGTGCTGGATGTGCAGCAGGATCCAGTCGTGCCCGTGGGGATTGAGCAATACTGCACATGCACAAAGATGGCAGAGCACCTCTTCAGCTAGCCTGTGCTCGTTGCTCACGTAAGTAACCCTTCCTCCCGGGGTCTGGGAGGGCAGGGGAGAGCTACTGGTGAGAAATTCTCCTCTCCTGGGCTCTGTGTTGTAAGTTATCACTGAGCGTGGGCTTTAGATATTTCTCTAAACATGCGTCAGGGAGGGGACCAGTTGGGCTGCCTGGTTTGCTGAGCTGAGCTGTCAGCCTCCTTATCATTTTGGAATGCCAAAGTGTGATATACAACAAGAATGCTGTCAAACTTGAGCAGCTGACTCGGGCTGTATCGAGCATCGGCTCCGGCAGGGGATGGATTGTCTCCTGACCTCTTTTGTAGCCAGCATTGGCTTCGCTGATCTGAAGAGCTACGAAAGTCCTTATCTGCCTTCATCTGCCGCTGCAAGGGACTGGAGATCGGTGTTGCACCTTCCTGTTTTGGTGCATAAGAACTGTATTGACTGACATTGTGTCCTCCTGAGTGAAAGGTCTTCTCTTGACCTGAAATGACTGCTGGAGTTGTGGGAAAGTGGGGATTATTCCGCTCCTTTCTCTTGTCAGAGTCAGGCAGGCTTTCCCAGCGGCAGTGGACTGGCAGTCTTCAGTTGGAGCAGGGTGTTGTAGGCTGGTAGTGGCTGCTGTGCCCACCACTGAATTGTGACAGATCCCTTCTTCAAACTCTGCAGCTCCTTCGAGTGCTGACAACATGTTCTGACTGAATGCAGGCAGAGTCTGCATCGTTAGTACTAAAGTGAGCAGAGACAATCCCACACAGACTTCAGATCTGAAATGCGTTTTGGTGAGCTGCTGATTAGGAAGCACTACGAGGAGAGGCTGAGGGGCTGGGGTGTTTAACCTGGAGAAGAGGAGGCTCAGGGGAGACCTTAATGCTCTCTACAACTACCTGAAGGGAGGTTGTGGACAGGTGGATTTGGTCTCTTCTCCCAGGCAACCAGCACCACAACAATAGGACACAGTCTCAAGCTGGGCCAGGGGAGTTTAGGCTGGACGTGAGGAGAAAGTTCTTCCCAGAAAGAGAAATTGGCCATGGGAATGTGCTGCCCAGGAGGTGGTGGAGTCCCATCCCTGGAGGTGTTCAGAGGGGATTGGACGTGCAGTTGGTGCCATGGTTTGTAGTCATGAGGTCTTGGGTGACAGGTTGGACTCGGTGATCTCTGAGGTCTTTACCAGTGTGGTCCATTCCATTCCATTCCATTCCATTCCATTCCATTCCATCCATTCCATTCCATTCCATTCTATTCTGGAAGGTAAGACTAAATCATAAACCAGATACATTCACCCTAGAGATCAAACTCATTCTATTTCTAGATTCCCTGGGGTCAAACCCACCCCGTTGTCACAATAAAATGGTGGTGAGGCACTAGAGTGCCTCATTTCCAGAGGATAGGTTTGCCTTTCTGTTTCCTTCTCTAGGTTTTCAACCACTTGGTCTTCTGTATCTTATCTATCTCTTGATAGAGTGGCCATTGTGGTGTGGAGGAACGTGTGGACACTCTTTGTCTACAAGCAGGAACAATAAATCAGTCCTGCTGCCCCTCAGAAAGAAACAGAAAGATCTGGCTTATTGTTCACAGCAACAGGGAGCTCTCTAGCTTTCTGCAACAAGCACAACCCAGAAGATTGACCACCTCCATTTCCTGCTCCTGTCCCACAAGAAAGGAAGCAGGAGAAGGAAGTTTGCTTTCATGGTGTGGATTCTGTAGTTTTGGAACGCCTTTGTATGCTCATTTGTTCCCTCTGAATCATTCCTGCAAACAGGTGGGGAGCGCTTTCTTTTCTTACAGGTTTTGGACTGGATTCAAGACTCCAGGAATTCCAGACTCCCATGCTGGGTACTCTGGAAGCAGCTCAACAGAACTCACTTGAGCTGCACAGAAGTCAATCTGCATATGAGCACCATGCTCTTTCAGTGATCTGGAGCCTCCATTACAGGAAGGATCTGGAGGTGTTGGAAGGTGTCCAGAGAAGGGCACGAGGATGAGCAGAGGCTGGAGCTGCTCTGCTCTGGAGACAGCCTGAGAGAGTTGGGCTGTTCAGTCTGGAGAAGAGAAGGCTCTGAGAGACCTTCTTGTGGCCTTCCAGTATCTGAAGGGTCCTACAAGAAAGCTGGGAGGGCTTTTTAGGGTGTCAGAAGTGATAGGACTCAGGGGATGGATCCAGCTAGAGACTGGGGAGATTCAGCTTGGATGTTAGGAAGAAATTGTTCCCCATGAGGTGGTGAGAGCCTGGCACAGGTTTGCCAGGGAGGTGGTGGAAGCCTCATCCCTGGAGGTTTTTGCAGCCATGCTGGGTGGCTGTGAGCAACCTGCTGTAGGTGAGGTGTCCCTGCCCTTGGCAGGGGTTGGAACTGGCTGATCCTTGAGTCTCCTCCAGTTCTATGATTCTGTCTTCCAAACAACTTCCAGCACATGTCAAGCTCAAAGATTTAAAGCCAGCAGACCATTGTGATGATTGTTGTCGATCCAGACAGAATCACAGAATGTTAGAGGTTGGAAGGGACCTCCTGAGATCACCAAGTCCAACCCCCCTGCCAAACCAGGATCACCCTGGGTAGTCTGCCAGGAATGCATCCAGGTGAGGTTTGAAAGTCTCCAGAGAAGGAAACTCCACCACCTCTCTGAGCACCGTTCCAGTGCTCTATCACCCTCACTGCAAAGAAGTTTCTCCTCATGTTGAGGTGAATCCTTCTGTGTTCAGCCCTCCTCTCAACCCAGATTACACTCTCATTCACTTGTATCATGTACTTTTTTGTTGGGGTGTTTTTTTCCATGTAGCTTCCCATTTCCATTGGATTAAGCAAGTCATTTAGGCAAAACTCCAGCCTTGGCTCAGAGATTCCTAATGGCAGAGAGAATTGTCGGCATCTGTTGATAAGCTGTTCCAGTGCTTATACACTCAGCATTGCTAATGACAGACTTAGCTTTCTAAGGCAGGAGCTGAGAAAGAAGCATCCAGACCTCAGCAGCTGAAGCATTGCCCGCTGAGCACTAAGTCATTTGCCAGAAGATGGATGCTAAAATTGGCTGAAACAAGGTTTGAGTTGCTTTTCATGACGAGTTTCAGCTTCCAGGAAACCCAGTCCAGTTCCTCCCACACCAGGTGAAGGTGGAAGGGCTCATGACAAAATACTGCCTGCAGGTGAAAAAAAAAAACATTAAGAGAAGGCATTGACTGTGTTAGGAATTGTTTGGTTGAGTGTAACCAGAGGTGTTTTAACCACACTGCAGCTGTACAGTGTTCACCTGAACTTAATCTTTTAGCTTGTAGGGTATTCACTTTGCTGTAAGTGCTGCCTGTCAAAAAGCTTCAAGTATTTTATGTTTTGTCTCTGACCTCTGGAGATCATCCATCCAACAGCACTGCTAAAGCAGGTTTGCCTAGAGCAGCTTGCCCAGGATCACAATGTCCAGGCAGGTTTGGAATCTCTCCAGAGAAGGAGATTCCACAACCTCTCTGGGCAGCCT
This sequence comes from Colaptes auratus, assembly GCA_015227895.2. Taxonomy (NCBI): domain Eukaryota; kingdom Metazoa; phylum Chordata; class Aves; order Piciformes; family Picidae; genus Colaptes; species Colaptes auratus. Next base: position 2,395,628 of record CM037647.1, on the reverse strand, counting down.
GCTCCGGGCTTCAGCACCCCACAGCAAAGAAGTTTTTCCTTATCATCCACTGTGATCACAGCATCACAGTACATTACAGGTTGGAAGGGACTTCAAGAGGTCACAGAGTCCAAGCCCCCTGCCACCAGGATCACCCAGGGTAGTCTGTCACAGGAATGCATCCAGGAGGGTTTTGAATGTCTCCAGGGAGACTCCACAACCCCCCTGGGACCTGCTCCAGGGCCCAGCACCCTCACAGTAAGAAGTTTGTCCTCATGTTGAAGTGAAACCTTCTGTGTTCAAGCTTGTGTCCATTGTTCCTTGGCTTAGTACTGTGCACTACCCAAAAGGGCTTGGCCCCCTCCACTTGACAGCCACCCCGCAGATATTGATAGACTTGATCAGATCCGCTCTCAGCCTCTCTTCTCCAGACTGATAAGCAATCTGCTTTGACAAGCTACTTTCTCCACTACAGAAGCTAGGGGACAATCCATGGGCTTGGAATTGCTGCCATCTTACCTTCTAAACTGCAAAAGCTGGGGGTTGTGTGTGTGGTAAGTGAAAATAAATATCACAGAATCAGTAAAGTTGAAGAGAACTCAAAGGTCATCCAGTCCAACCTGTCACCACAGACCTTATGACTAGACCATGGTACCAAGTGCCACATCCAATCCCCTCTTGAACACCTCCAGGATGGGGACTCCACCACCTCCCTGCAGCACATTCCAATGGCTAACAACTCTCTCTGGGAAACTTTCTCCTCATCTCGAGCCTAAACCTCCCCTGGCACAGTTTGAGACTGTGTCCTCTTGTTCTGGTGCTGGTTGCTGGGAGAAGAGCCCAACCCCCACCTGTCTACAACCTCCCTTCAGGGATTTGGAGAGAGCAATGAGGTCTCCCCTGAGCCTCCTCTTCTCCAGGCTAAGCAACCCCAGCTCCCTCAGCCTCTCCTCATAGGGCTTGTGCTCCAGACCCCTCCCCAGCTTTGTTGCCCTTCTCTGGACACCTTCCAGCAGCTCAACATCTTTCCTAACCTGAGGGGCCCAGAACTGGACCAGGACTCAAGTGTGGCCTAACCAGTGATGAGCACAGGGCAGAATGACCTCCCTGCTCCTGCTGGCCACGCTGTTTCTGATGCAGGCCAGGATGCCATTGGCCTTCTTGTCCCCCTGGGCACACTGCTGGCTCATGTGCAGAGTTGGCTCCTAGTTTATAAGTTTACAAATCAGAGGCACTGCAGTGACTGTGATTTGTGCTGGTTCCCACCTTGGTAGACAAAGGGATAGAGTAGACATCCTGAGAAACCTGCTCAGAGGCAGAACTGTAAATGAATGGGTAAATAAATGGGTCTGAGGACACTTTCCTGTGTAAAGAGCAAGGAGTTTTTTACCACTGTACAGTTACAAGATCTAAGATTAGCCAGGACAAATCCCATTAAATTCTTAGATCACAACAGCCCAGCCACTGTCTAGGGCAGTGTGTGACAAAGCTCAGGATTTCATAACCCAGATGGCAGGCTAGGTGCTAAGAAAGGGTGGAGGCCAGGCTGTGGCATTCACTGACAGTGATTTTTTTAGATGTCCACACTCTAGATGCAGGACTTCATCACTCTCCCCTTTGCTGTGCCCCGAAGCAAGCACTAAAATCTCCCAGCCACGTCCCACAGCTTGTTGAAATGCTGCAAGGCTGAAACAATGCTGTTGTTGGCAGCCTTCTTGACATGTGCCTGTTTGAACTGGGCCAGAAATGGTGTGACAGCACTGAAGAAAACAGCTCCAGATAATGATCTCCTCTGCGTTGCTTGCTCTTCTCTCTCCATTCCATAAGCACAAAGAATTAACTGCCCTTGATGGAATTGCTGCCACAGACTGTGCCCCACAGGCACCAAGAGACTTTTAGTGTGTCCCTCTCATGGGGATCTGGGGAGATAAAGGAGGAAAAGTAGAATGGAATGGAATGGAATGATGGAATGGAATAGAATAGAATAGAATAGAATAGATAATAGAATAGAATAGAATAGAATGGAAGGAATAGAATAGAATAGGATAGATAGAAATAGATAGAATAGAATAGAATTAACCAGGTTAACCATTTGCAAAGACCTTTGAGATCATCGAGTCCAACCTATCACCCAACACCATCTAATCAACTCAACCATGGCACCAAGGGCCTCATCCAGTCTTTCCTTAAAGACCTCCAGTGTAATGATACAAGCACCTTCTGGAAATGCAACTGAGAGGGCTGAGCTGAACTAAAGGTGCTGTGAGGGGGCTTCTTCCTTCATGTGTCACTTCCACAACCTGCAAGTAACATCTCTGAGCTTAAAGAGAAGTTTGCCCAGTCAGCATTGGAATAAGTTGCCCAAGTGGAGTCCCCATCAGTGGAGTTGTTCATGGGATGTGGACTGACACTTAGGGACATAGTTTATGGCCAGGGTGGTGTTAGGTTGATGGCTGGACACAATGATGGTTGGACACAATGATCTCAGAGGTCTTTTCCAACCCAAACAGTTCTATGATTCTATAATTCTGTGGTTCTCTGGGCAGGGACTGGCTGGAGAGCAGCCCTGAGGAGAGAGGCTTGGGGTGCTGGGGAGGAGAAGCTCAGCAGGAGCTCTCAGGGTGCACTTGCAGCCCAGAAAGCCAATCAGAGCCTGGGCTGCAGCAGAGAAGTGTGGCCAGCAGGGCAAGGAGGGGATTCTCCCCCTCTGCTCAGCCCTGGGGAGACCCCACCTGCAGTACTGCCTCCATTCTGGAGCCTCTATTACAAGGGGATCTCGGTGCTGGAAGGTGTCCAGAGCATGGCCATGAGGATGAGCAGAGGGCTGCGCACCTCTCCTGTGAGGACAGACTGAAGGAGTGTTTGGCGGTTCAGGCTGGAGAAGAGAAGGCTCAGAGGTGACCTCATTGTGGAGCTAAGGGGGCTCCAAGAAGGCTGGGAGGACTGCTCAGGATCTCAGGTGATAGGACTAGGGGGAATGGACTGAAGCTGGAGGTGGGGAGATTCAGGCTTGGAGGTGAGGAGGAAGTTCTTCCCCATGAGAGTGGTGAAGCCCTGGAATGGGTTGTCCAGGGAGGTGGTTGAGGCCCATCCCTGGAGGTGTTTAAGCCCAGGCTGATGAGGCTCTGGCCAGCTGATCTAGTGTGGGGTGTCCCTGCCCATGGCAGGGGGGTTGGAACTGGATGATCCTTGTGGTCCCTTCCAACCCTGACTGATACTAACACTATAATAACGGATGTATGGCAGCTGTCCATCTCAGTGGCATTGTTCCTTGTGTCTCTAACACTTTGGGTCTTATTAGTACATCCTTGACTGCTTTATCTGAGGACTGCCAGAGGTCTGGTGGTGATTCCTGCCACTGTACTATCACAGCAGAAATGCAATCATTTTAAGAACTGCTGGTAGTGTGTTCTCAACCAAGTTGAAGTCTCCTCAGAGACCTCCTCTAATAAAGCTGAAGCTGCAGCACAAATCCCTTGCAGCTTATATAACATCAGATTGCATACCAGTCCCCTGGAACCATGAGAATCACAGAATTGTCAGGTTGGAAGGGACCGTCAAGGATCAGCCAGCTCCAACCCCCTGCCATGGCCAGGCACCTCACACCACAGCAGGTTGCTCACAGCCAAATCCACTTGTGGCCTTCAAACCTCCAGGGATGAGGCTTCCACCACCTCCCTGGGCAACCTGTGCCAGTGTCTTACCACTCTCATGGGGAAGAACTTCTTCCTAACATCCAATCTGAATCTGCCCATTTCTAGTTTGTTCCATTCCCCCCAGTCCTATCACTCCCTGACACCTCAAAAGTCCCTCCCCAGCTTTCTTGTAGCCCCCTTCAGATACTGGAAAGCCACGCAAGGTCTCTCAGAGCCTTCTCCTCCTCCAGCTGAATAGACAAACTCTCTCAGTCTCCAGAGCAGAGCAGCTCCAGCTTCTGCTCCTCCTCATGGCCCTTCTCTGGACACCTTCCGCACCTCCAGATCCTTCCTGGAATAGAGGCTCCAGAGCTGGACCCAGAGCTCCAGCTGTGGTCTCAGCAGAGTGGAGCAGAGGGGCAGAATCCCCTCCCTGGCCCTGCTGGCCACACTTCTCTGGATGCAGCCCAGGCTCTGCTTGGCTCTCTGGGCTGCAAGTGCTCCCTGCTGGCTCCTGTGAGCTTCTCCTCCCCCAGCACCCCCAAGGCCTTTTCTCGGTCTGAGTTTCAGTCTTACTCAACAGTACCCAGAACAGCTGAATGGAAGCAATGTGATGCTGTTTTACTTCCATGCTAACTGGAAGCTCTAGCAGCCTTCATGCCACCTTCCTGGCTGGCTTTTAGCACTTCATTCCTTCTGCAGTTCCTAAATTCCTTTTCTTAACCTAAAGCAACTGATGAGATAGTTCTGGTCTTACTTTTAGTTATTTTCAGGGTTAGCTGGATGATTTTGCTGCCTGTTCTCTTTTCCAAGGCATTTGTTGTCCACCCAAGGTGGGTATGATCAGGAAATGCTGCTATCCAACTCATGAGTGAAACACTGAATAGAACTGTGGAACAGAGAGGCAGCAGCCTGGTCGGTGGAAGGTATCCCTGCCTATTGTGTGGGGGGTTGGAGCTAGATGATCTTTAAGGTGCCTTCCAACCCAACTACTCTCTGATTCCATGACATCACTTTGCATTTTCATAAAAGAACTAGAATGATTTGTGATTTTAGTATCATGTATAATATTGTCTACATTCCTCTAGCAAATTGTGGCTAGTAGTTGAGAGGTTCTCCTCCCCCTCTACTCTGCCCTGGTGAGCCACATCTGGAATATTGCATCCAGTTCTGGGCCCCTCAGTTCAAGAAGGACCTCAGGGCACTGCTTAAAAGAGTCCAGCACAGAGCCACAAAGATGCTGAAGAGAGTGGAACAAGGACAGGCTGAGGGAGCTGAGGCTCTTGAGCTTGGAGCAGAGGAGCCTGAGGGTGACCTGAGTCATGTTTATAAAGATGTGAAGGGCAGAGTTAGGAGGATGCAGCCAGGCTCTGCTCAGTGATGTCCGGTGATAGGACAAAGGGCAATGGGTGGTGAGGGTGACAGAGCCCTAGAACGGCTGCCCAGAGAGGTTTTGGCGTCTCCTTCACTGGAGACATTCAAAACCTACTGGATGTGTTCCTGTGTGACCTTCTCTAGGTGATCCTGCTCTGGCATGGGGAGTTGGCTGGAGAATAATAGAATAGAATAGAATAGAATAGAATAGAATAGAACAGAATAGATTATAATAGAGTAGAATGAACAGGTTGCAAAAGACCATTGAGGTCATCGAGTCCAACCTATCACCCAACCCATCTGATCAGGTAAACCATGCACCAAGTGCCTCCTCCAGCTCTTCCTAACCACATCCAGTGATAGTGACCCCACCACCTCCCTGGGCAGCACATTCCAGTGGTCACTCTCTCTTTCTATGAAGAACTTCTTCCGGAGATCCGCCTAAACCTCCCCTGGCACAGCTTGAGACTGTGTCCTCTTGTTCTGGTGCTGGCTGCCTGGGAGAGAACCAACCCCCACCTGGCTACAACCTCCCTTCAGGTATTGCAGACAGCAATAAGGTCTCCCTGAGCCTCCTCTTCTCCAGGCTAAGCAACCCCCAGCTCCCTCAGTCCCTCCTCACAGGGCTGTGCTCCAGACCCCCCCCGCTTTGTTGCTCTTCTCTGGACACCTTCAAGTCTCTCAATGTCCTTCTTAAAGTGAGGGCCCAGAACTGGACACAGGACTCAAGGTGTGGCCTAACCAGTGCAGTGTACAGGGACACAATGACCTCCCTGCTCCTGCTGGCCACATTATTCCTGATGAATGCCAGGATGCCATTGGCCTTCTTGTCCCCCTGGGCACACTGCTGGCTCATGTTCAGCCTGCTATCACCCAGTACCCCCAGGTCCCTTTCTGCCTGGCCGCTCTCCACCTCTTTGATGAGGTCCTTCCAACCCCTAACATTTTGTGATTGTGTTAGTTGACAGAGCTCCTGCCTTAGGAGTTTCCATTCTGTTACTTCAAACCAGTTTGAATATGTGAAGTCTTTCTTTCGGAGTGAAGAGCAGATTCTTATCACGACAACACTTCGAAACAAATATTTAGCAAGTATGCAGCCATGGAGAAAGTACTGCCAAAGCCTTGTTTCCCCCTGCTGCCAAAAGACTAGTTCGGCTCAATCGCCAGGCAGAACCGCTCCTTCGGGACAGCTCCGCTTGCCTAGTGAGTTTCTGCTGGGCTTTTTGCCTTGCTTTCGGGTTTAGCGGTCGGGAGGACTCCTGGGGGCAGGGATTGAGGCGGGCTCGTGCTCTCGCGAGCGTGCACGGGAGCGAGTGCCTGACGTCAGCCGCGGGAGATTTAAATCCCAGCCGGGCTGTGCGGGCGACGCCAGTTCGGCTCAATCGCTGCTTCCCCGGCTGCTTGCGCAAAAGAAAAAAAAAAAAAAAAAAAATTTTTTTTTTTTTTTTTTTTTTTTTTTTTGCTTGCTTTGTTTTTGTTTTTTGTTTTCACTCATACGCTGCACCATGGTCATTACTCGGACCAAGGGTAGAAAAATAGCATCTACCCAGTAATGATAAGGGCAAGAAGAACCTCCACTCCTTACTGGACCTGGAGGGAACATGGTGACCGAAGATGAGGAAAAGGCTGAGGTCCTGAACGCCTTCTTTGCCTCCATGTTTAACAGCAAGGCAGGAGTCCAGGATGAGTGGCCTCCTGAGCTGGGTAATAGGGTCGGAGCAGTGTAATGCCCCAGAAATCCATGAGGAATTAGTTCGGGACCTGCTGAGCCACTTGGACACCCACAAGTCCATGGACCAGATGGGATCCATCCTAGGGCTGAGAGAGCTGGCAGATGAGCTGGCCAAGCCGCTCTCCATCATTTTCCTCCATCCTGGCTCACTGGAGAGGTCCCAGATGACTGGAAACTGGCCAATGTGATCCCCATCCACAAGAAGGGACGGATGGAGGAGCCCGGAAACTACAGGCCAGTCAGCCTGACCTCAGTGCCAGGAAAGTGATGGAACATTATCCTGGAGGCAATAACTGCGCACCTGAAGGATGGCCAAGGCTCAGTCCAGCCAACATGGATTTAGGAAGGGCAGGTCCTGCCTCTCCAACCTGATCTCCTTCTATGATCAGGTGACCCGTCGGTGGACGTGGGGAGGCCTGTGGATGTAGTCTATCTGGACTTCAGCAAGGCCTTTGACACCGTCCCCCACACAGTAACTGCTGGCTAAACTGTCAGCTCGTGGTTTGGACCGCAACACTCTGTGCTGGGTTAGGAACTGGCTGGAGGGCCGAGCCCAGAGAGTGGTGGTGAATGGTGCCGCGTCCGGCTGGCGGCCAGTCACCAGCGGCGTCCCCCAGGGATCAGTGCTGGGCCCCATCCTCTTTAACATCTTCTTGATGATCTGGATGAGGGGGTTGAGTCAGTCATCAGCAGTTTGCAGATGACACCAAGTTGGGAACAGATGTTAGTCAGTTAGAGGGTAGAAAGGCTCTGCAGAGGGACCTCGACCGACTAGACAGATGGGCAGAGTCCAAGGGATGGCATTTAATAGTCCAAGTGCCAGGTGCTGCACTTTGGCCACGGCAACCCCATGCAGAGCTACGGCTGGGGTCAGAGTGGCTGGAGAGCTGCCAAACAGAGAGGGACCTGGGGGTGCTGATTGACACCCACTAAACATGAGCCAACAGTGTGCCCAGGTGCCAAGAAGGCCAATGGCATCCTGGCCTGTATTGGGAATAGTTGGCCAGCAGGAGCAGGGAGGTCATTCTGCCCCTGTACTCTGCATTGGTTAGCCACACCTTGAGTACTGTGTCCATTCTGGGCCCCTCAGTTTAAGAAGGACATCGAGATACTTGAACGTGTCCAAGAAGGGCAACAAGGCTGGTGAGAGGCCTTGAGCACAAGCCCTATGAGGAGAGGCTGAGGAGCTGGGATTGTTTAGCCTGGAAAGAGAAGGATCAGAGGTGACCTCATTGCTCTCTACAACTACCTGAAAGGTGGTTGTAGACAGGAGGGGTTCGTCTCTTCTCCCAGGCAACCAGCACCAGAACAAGAGGACACAGTCTCAAGCTGTGCCAGGGGAGGTTTAGACTCGAGGTGAGGAGGAAGTTCTTCACCGAGCGAGTCATTCGTCATTGGAATGGGCTGCCCAGGGAGGTGGTGGAGTCGCCGTCCCTGGAGGTGTTCAAGGGGAGATTGGACGGGCGCTTGGTGCCATGGTCTAGTTGTGAGGTCTGTTGGGACAGGTTGGACTTGATGATCCTTGGGTCTCTTCCAACCTTGGTTATACTGTGACTGTGATCTGTGACTAAATGAACAGCTTTGAGCCAAGCATCTGTGAAAACAAAGAGCATTTGCTCAAATCATTATCTAGGAGAACAAGTACAGTCGCAAAGAATTGCATTTGTTGGTTGGTTTCCACGCAGAAACGTGTGCTTCACACCAGCCTGTGCTGTGCAGGCAGGTCTGCAGGGAGATGGCTCACGTCCAGGCAGAGCCAAAGTGCAGAATCCCACTGGTTAGGCTGCACCTTGAGTCCTGTGTCCAGTTCTGGGGCCCTCAGTTTAGGAAGGAGGTTGTCTTGCTGGAGCGTGTCCAGAGAAGGGCAACAAAGTTGGTGAGGGGCTTGGAAGACAAGCCCTATGAGGAGGGCTGAGGGAGCTGGGGTTGCTTAGCCTGGAAAGAGAGGCTCAGGGGAGACCTTATTGCTCTCTACAACTACCTGAAGGGAGGTTGTAGACAGGCAGAGGTTGGTCTCTTCTCCCAGGCAGCCAGTACCAGAACAAGAGGACACAGTCTCAGGCTGCACCAGGGCAGTTTAGACTGGATGTTAGGAAGAAGTTCTATACAGAGAGAGTGATTGCCCATTGGAATGTGCTGCCCGTGGAGGTGGTGGAGTCACCTTCATTGGAGGTGTTCAAAGAGAGCTTGCTGGGGTGCTTGGTGCCATGGGTTAGTTTTTAGTTGTTTAGGTGGGTTGTATTGTATTGTATTGTATTGCATTGTATTGTATTGTATTGTATTGCACTGTATTGTATTGTATTGAGGTGGGTTGGATTGGTTGATAGGTTGGACGAGATGATCTTGAAGGTCTCTTCCAACCTGGTGTATTGTATTGTATTGTATAGAATCACAGGCTGGTTTGAGTTGGAAGGGACTTTGAAGATCCTCTAGTTCTGACCCCTCTGCCATGGGCTGGGACACCTCCTGCTAGACCAGTTGCTCAGCCTCTTACAACCTGGCTTTAAACACTGACAAGGCTGGAACCCCCACAACTTCCCTGGGCAACCTGGTCAAGTTCCTCACCCCCCTCATGAGGAAGAATTTATTCCCAATGTCTATTCCATATTGAGCTTCTAGTTTGGTCATTATGCCTCATCCTGTCCCTCTGTGCCGTTGTAAACAGCTCCTCTCCAGCTCTCCTGCAGCACCCTTCAACTACTGAAAGGTTGCTCTAAGGTTTGTCCCGGCTCTCCAGGCTGAACAACCCCAATGCTCTCAGTCTGTCCTCAAAGCAAAGGAATTTCAACCCTTGGATCATCTTTGTGGCCTCCTCTGCACCCACTGCAACAGATCCATGAGAAGAGGAGGCTCAGGTGAGACCTTATTGCTGTCTACAACTACCTGAAGGGAGGTTGTAGCCAGGTGGGGGTTGGTCTCTTCTCCCAGGCAACCAGCACCAGAACGAGAGGACACAGTCTCAAGCTACACCAGGGGAGGTTTAGGCTGGAGGTTAGGAAGAAATTCTACACAGAGAGAGTGATTGCCCATTGGAATGTGCTGCCCAGGGAGGTGGTGGAGTCACCATCACTGGAGGTGTTTAGGAAGAGCCTGGATGAGGAACTTGGTGCCATGGTTTAGTTGCTTAGATGGTGTTGGATGATAGGTTGGATGTGATGATCTCAAAGGTCTCTTCCAACCTGGTCTATTCTAGTCTATTCTAGTCTAGTCTAGTCTAGTCTACTTCTATTCTATTCTAGTCTAGTCTAGTCTAGTCTACTTCTATTCTATTCTAGTCTAGTCTAGTCTAGTCTAGTCTACTTCTATTCTATTCTATTCTATTCTATTCTATTCTATTCTATTCTATTCTATTCTATTCTATTCTATTCTATTCTATTCTATTCTATTCTACATTCTATTCTTGTGCTGAGGACTCCAGAGCTGGACACAGTACTGCAGGTAGGGTCTTGTGAGAGTGGAGTAGAAAGAGAGAACTCCCACTTCATGTTAGCCCAGACAAACACCAGACAAACACCAGGCTTTCTCTCGATGGTCACCACAGAGCCTCGAAGCACAGAGGTCCCAAATGTGGCATTTTTGTTCGGTTCACATGTCAAGAACTACAAAGTTAAAGCTCTGCAATGACTGCAGAAAACATGGTTGCAATTTTTATCTGCAGGGCTCTCATGGTCAAATAGAAGGTCATTTATTCCTGGGGCCTGTGGTGGAGCAGGAAGGAGTTTAAATATACTGAGCTGAATTCCAGGCTCAGCCAACATATTTACTAAACACACCAGTTCACATCTGGCTTCTGGGGTGGCTTCACATTCCAATTAACCTGGTTAATTCTGTGATTCAAAGCCTCCAGGGATGAGGCTTCCACCACCTCCCCGAGCAACCTGCTCCAGTTGGATCAATAAGATCCATCTCAAAACTACCAGCCCAGGAGAGATTTCCAAGGCAAAAAGTGATTTGCTGTATCCCCCCACTCAGTTAAGGACACAGATGCTGGAGTTTGTGGTTTCTGGCAAGGACTCTTGCTGCACGTAGCAACCAGGAGTGCAAAGGAGTGGAGGGAGATTTCTAGGCTCCCAAGGATGCAGCAATAAGAAAGCTGCCTGAAGGCACGTCAGTCATGCAGATCTCTTGCTGGAGGAGAAGAAAACCATTCTGGCCCCAAATAAGATGAAGAGAATGCAGCAAACCTTAGGGAATTGCTGTTCTCATCTGAGAGCATAGCAATGCAGTTTTAACTAGGAATGGTGGGAAGGGAGCAGGGTTTGCAGAACTCTGAAGGTTTCTGTTTTCATCTGCTGTTAACCAGCTGAACCAAGGCCGGGCAGCATCCTGCACCACCATCTTTTCCTGCCAGTGCAGCCCTTCTGTGTGAATGGTGCCACATCCAGCTGGAGGCCAGGCACTAGTGGTGTCCCCCAGGGATCAGTGCTGGGCCCCATCTGGTTCAATATCTTTATTGATGATCTGGATGAGGGGATTGAGTCCATCATCATCATCAATAAATTTGCAGATGGCACCAAGTTGGGAGCAGGAGTTGATGTGTTAGAGGTTAGGAGAGCTCTGCAGAGAGACCTTGCCAGGCTGGACAGATGGGCAAGTCCAACAAGATGACATTTAACAAATCCAAATGCCAGGTGCTGCACTTTGGCCACAGCAAGCCCATGCAGAGCTACAGGCTGGGTCAGAGTGGCTGAGAGCTGCCAAACAGAAAGGGACCTGGGAATGGTGATTGACAGCTGGCTGAACATGAGCCATCAGTGTGCCCAGGTGACCAAGAAGGCCAATGGCATCCTGGCATGCATCAGAAACAGTGTGGCCAGCAGGGCAGGGAGGTCATTGTGCCCTGTACTCTGCACTGGTTAGGCCATACCTTGGCTACCTTGACCCAGTTCGGGGCTCCTCAATTTAAGAAGAACATTGAGACTCTCAAACATGTCCAAGAAGGGCAACAAGGCTGGGGAGAGCCCTTGAGCACAGCCCTGTGAGGAGAGGCTGAGGCAGCTGGGATTGTTTAGCCTGCAGAAGAGGAGGCTCAGGGGAGACCTCATTGCTGTCTACAACTACCTGAAGGGAGTTGTAGCCAGGAGGGGGTTGGTCTCTTCTCCCAGCCAATCAGCATCAGAAAAAGAGGACACAGTCTCAAGCTGTGCCAGGGGAAGTTTAGGCTCAAGGTGAGGAGAAAGTTCATAGAATCATAGAATCAATAGAATCATAGAATCCATAAGGTTGAAAAAGACCTCCAAGATCATCAAGTCCACCTGTCACCCAACACCATCTCATCAAATAAACCATGGCACCAAGTGCCGTAAACCATAACCATGGCAACCAAGTGTCAACCTGTCACCCAACACCTCATGACTACTAAACCATGGCACCAAGTGCCACATCCAATCCCCTCTTGAACACCTCCAGGGATGGTGACTCCACCACCTCCCTGGGCAGCACATTCCAATGGCTAACAGCTCTCTCTGTGAAGAACGTTCTCCTCACCTCCAGGCTAAACTTCCCCTTTAGGACAGGTTGGACTGGATGATCTGTGAGGTCTCTTCCAACCTTATGAATTCTCTGATTCTATGAATCTGGTCAGCTGCTGCACCCCTGCTCTCTTGGAGGCAGTCCTGCAATAGGAAGGAGCAAGCAGGAGACTGGAAAGCTGCACTAGCCCAACACAGCTCGTTCTGCCAGGCCATGGTGTTGTGCAAGACACTCATAAAAGCAGAGAACCTGATGGAACTGCGTGCAGAGGGAAAATACCCTGCAGGGGAAATGTCTGCCCCCTCCAATTGGCTCTCTCTGAGATGTCAGAGTTAAGGCTGGGACTAGGTCAAGGAGGGAAACGTGCTGCATTTGAAACCTCTTTACCCTCCAGTTATTTGTGTTCACTCAGTCAGCCCCAGTTCATGTTTCTGATGTTCTTTCCCTCTCTCTGTTATGACAGAACTGTGCCAGACAAGACACGTGCCACCTGTAGAATGAGGAGGGCCCTCAGGATCTCCTTCAGGACATATTCACTGTATGGTGACACTGATGGAAGAGGCTCTCAACCTGTGCTCACACCAGCAGCCACTCTTTAGTGCTGCTTCATCTGCCATGCCAACAGGCTGCAACATTTAGGGTGCTGAATGATCTTGATCATGGCCTTAGTTCTTAATGTTTTGTTTTCAGGGTGTTTTGGTTTGGCTTGGGGATTTTTTGGTGTTGTGGTTTGTTGTTGTTTTTTTCCCTCCCAAGGAATACTCTGAAAAGCAAAACTAACAGGGTTACACAGCTCACCAACCCCCAGCAAGTTTGCTATGCCAGTAGGAAAGATTTGGAGCAGAGAACAATCTTATCATAAACACTTCAGGTCTTCCCAGTCCAGGCTGGCAGGTTGACTCCAGCTTTTCATAGAATCATAGAATCAATAAGGTTGGAAAAGACCTCAAAGATCATCAAGTCCTGCCTGTCACCCAAGACCTCAGGACTACTAAACCATGGCACCAAGTGCCACATCCAATCCCCTCTTGAACGCCTCCAGGGATGGGGACTCCACCACCTCCCTGGGCAGCACATCCCCATGGCTAACAACTCTCTCTGGGAAGAACTTTCTCCTCTCCTCCAGCCTAAACTTCCCCTGGCACAGCTTGAGACTGTGTCCTCTTGTTCTGCTGCTGAGTACTGCGTCCAGTTCTGAGCCCCTATGCCAAGAGGGATCTGGAGGTGCTGGAAGGTGTCCAGAGCAGGGCCACGAGGATGAGCAGAGGACTGGAGCACCTCTCCTGTGAGGACAGACTGAAGGAGTTGGGGCTGTTCAGTCTGGAGAAGAGAAGGCTCCCAGGTGACCTCATTGTGGCCTTCCAGGATCTGAAGGGGGCTCCAAGAAGGCTGGGGAGGGACTGCTCAGGATCTCAGGGAGTGCTAGGACTAGGGGGAATGGAATGAAGCTGGAGGTGGGGAGATTCAGGCTGGAGGTGAGGAGGAAGTTCTTCCCCATGAGGGTGGTGAAGCCCTGGAATGGGTTGTCCAGGGAGGTGGTTGAGGCCCCGTGCCTGGAAGTGTTTAAGCCCAGGCTGGATGAGGCTCTGGCCAGCCTGATCTAGTGTGGGGTGTCCCTGCCCATGGCAGGGGGGTTGGAACTAGATGATCCTTGTGGTCCCTTCCAACCCTGGCTGAAACTATGATACTATGAAACTATGATTGCCTGGGAGAAGAGACCAACCCCCACCTGGTTACAACCTCCCTTCAGGGAGTTGGAGAGAGCAATAAGGTCTCCCCTGAGCCTCCTCTTCTCCAGGCTGAGCAACCCCGGCTCCCTCAGCCTCTCCTCACAGGGCTTATGCTCGAGGCTTCTCAGGCATTTCCTCTGTGGTGGGATTGTGGAGGTGAGAAAGCAGGAGGAGTGTTGGGCTGAGAGGAAGATAGCCAGGAGATGAGAGGCAAGATGGAAGCAGGGACTGGTTGGAAGGAGTAAAGAGGGAAGAGAAGAACGTAGCAGCAATAAAACAGGCTGGAAGCCGTCTGCTTTTACAGTGAGGTGGGAAAGGTGATGCGATTTAAGGAAGATAAAAGCAAATAAGGTGGGCTCTTTTTGTTTTTCAAGGGTGGTGGGATTCACTGATATGTCTTCAAACCTTTAGTTAGGATGTCAGATAAAAGAGAAAAAAAAAAAAGGAAGAGGATCCAAGATCTAGAGTGAGACTGAAATTGCTGTCTTTCCACGCAAGGCTGTTTGAAGAGTCGTGAAAGCGCTTCATCACCGGTGTGGTGCTTTTGATTTGTGGCAAACAGGTGAAAAATCTATTGGAGAAGCTCTGCATGCATTGCTGGGAGGCTCTTGGATCATGCTGGGTGGCAATCTGAAACAGCTGCTGGAGCAGAACAGAGTTCAGTTCAGGTAAGGAGGATAAGGGCATCTGAGCTTGGCGTCACCGTTTTAAGGCCTAGAGGTCAGAACCCCATCGAGCTGAGCCCCACACACATGCAGGGTGGAAGTTAGTCCCTCCTGAGTGCCACTCCCATTCTGAATGGTGTGAACGCTGAGTAAGTGCAGTCCTGTAGCTTCTTCTGTGCCCTCAGGTAAGTCTGTGGTGGAATTTGGGAGGAGTTGCAGACCTCCTAGTGTGGTTACAGCCACGAGTTTGCATAATTCCCCCAATTTCCTCTCCTTATTGATACCACAGAATCATGGAATCAATAAGGCTGGATAAGACCTCAAAGATCATCAAGTCCAACTGATCACCCAAGACCTCATGACTAATAAACCATGGCACCAATTACCACATCCAATCCCCTCTTGAGCACCTCCAGGGATGGTGACTCCACCACCTCCCTGGGCAGCACGTTCCAATAAGTAACAACTCTCTCTGGGAAGAACTTTCTCCTCACCTCGAGTCTAAACCTCCCCTGGTGCAGCTTGAGACTGTGTCCTCTTGTTCTGGTGCTGGGTGCCTGGGAGAGGAGACCAACCCCCACCTCCCTTCAGGTACTTGCAGAGAGCAATGAGGTCTCCCCTGAGCCTCCTCTTCTTCAGGCTAAGCAACCCCAGCTCCCTCAGCCTCTCCTCTTAGTGCTTGCTGCAAAGGAGGGAAAGTTCTAGTGCAAGGGAGGGTGTGTGATTAATTTCTAAGGTTTGGTGGATTAATGCTAATTAAGCAGGTCCTACTCTAGGTTTTTTTCTTGCCCTCCACAATTGCATGTCTTTAAACATTTCAGAATCACAGCTCTTTGGCCAGCAATCAGCAACAGCTCTTATTGGCTTGAGACTAGCATTCAGCTGCTTGCTCCTAGGCCTTGCATGTTATGTGTTCTTTTCTGGAGCCCAGTTGCAGAGCATATTTCTCATATACATTTGGGAAAGGATTGGATCTTTCAGAACAAAGCAGTTTGGGCTCTCAGTGTGTGCAATATACATCATGCATGTAGCAGTCAAGGATCACCACACATTTTTCCTCTTTTCCCTGGCTTTCTTCGTGGTCCCTAGTTCAAACCTCAAGGTTCCTCCAATGAGACATCTCTTTGCCCCTCCTAGTCCAGAATTTTTGTGGCAGTGGCTTCTTGCCATAACAGAATCTTTGCACAGCTGACTTTGGTTCTAGCTCAGCTCTTTCAGATGCTTGTTCACTGGTGCCCAGTCAGCTCTGACAATACTCTTTGATGGTAGAGAGTAATGACAAGAGAACTAGCTCATCTGCACATGCATACAGGGGTACAGTCAGAACTCACCAAGTTAACTGTGTGGGATCCTTGTTCTGCTCAGTGGCTTCTTGAAATAATGGATTTCACTTCCAGGATGAAATGAAGATCCCTGCTCCATGTCAATGTTCTTTATCTTCCCACTAGTGCTGTGCATATACAGATGGGTGGGGATCATGTGCAGACCTCTGGGAGGAATCTGAGGTTCTGCAAGTGGCTTGTCCTTTGGAATTCCCTCTGGTCACCCCTCCCAAGGACTGTTCTGTGGAACAAGAAGAGGCATTGATCTTAACAGATGTAACACTCTCCAGTTTACCTATGTCTGAAGTCCCTGAGATTTCATAGCTGCCTTTCTCAACTCCTCCCAAAATTCAGATCCAAGTCCCCAGACTCTTGGATAAAGCAGCTTGACCTTCCCAACAATGCAGGGCTGGGCTCCATATCTGTGCTCCCTGTGCAGAGGAGCAGCAGCAACACTTCAGCTTATTTCCTGGTACAGCATCTAGTGACAGGCCCTTGCTGGCCTAGAAGTTGTGGAGCTCACCCATGAGAGTTCCACATCTGCACCTACTGTGTGAGGTGTGTCCAGGAAGGAGGGACAGCTGCAGAACAGGTGATGGGAAGGGAGAAAGCAGAAAACATCCTGTAGCATGTAAACCCTCCAGTGACCAACTGTTCTTGTGCTCAAAACCACTCCATGATGTGCTAAAAGACCTCTAAAAACAAAACAAACAGAAGTCGTGCTGCTGACCAGCTGTGGCTGTTTCACCTGATTTGGGGCAATAAGCAGCTGACTGGCCATTTGCATGTTAGAATTGCAGCCAAAACCAGAGGAGCTAGGAAGCCACAGTAGCATGGAGCTAATTGTAGTGGGATGTGGGATAGAGAAGCTTAAGAATATCCATAGCAATGGGTGGCTCATTTTTAATGTCACACAGAATCACAGTGGTTGGAAATGACCCTTCCAGATCAGCATGATCACAGTATCACAGTATCACAGTATCACAGTATCGCTAAGGTTGGAAGAGACCTCAAAGATCATCAAGTCCAACCTGTCACCACAGACCCCATGACTAGACCATGGCACCAAGTGCCACATCCAATCCCCTCTTGAACACCTCCAGGGACAGTGACTCCACCACCTCCCTGGGCAGCACATTCCAATGGTGAATGACTCTCTTGGTGAAGAACTTTCTCCTCACCTCCAGCCTAAACCTTCCCTGGCACAGCTTGAGACTGTGTCCTCTTGTTCTGGTGCTGGTTTCTAGAGAGAAGAGGCCAACCCCTTCCTGGCTACAACCACCCTTCAGGTAGTTGTAGAGAGCAATGAGGTCTGCCCTGAGCCTCCTCTTCTCCAGGCTAAGCAACCCCAGCTCCCTCAGCCTCTCCTCACAGGGCTGTGCTCAAGGCCTCTCCCCAGCCTTGTTGCCCTTCTCTGGACGCGTTCAAGGGTCTCAATGTCCTTCTTAAACTGAGGAGCCCAGAACTGGACACAGGACTCAAGGTGTGGCCTAACCAAAGCAGAGTACAGGGGCAGAATGACCTCCCTGCTCCTGCTGGCCACACTGTTCCTGATACAGGCCAGGATGCCATTGGCCTTCTTGTCCCCCTGGGCACACTGCTGGCTCTTGTTCAGGCAGCTGTCAATCAGCACCCCCAGGTCCCTCTCTGTTTGGCAGCTCTCCAGCCACTCCAACCCCAGCCTGTAGCTCTGCCTGGGGTTGCTGTGGCCAAAGTACAGCCCCTGGCACTTGGACTTGTTGAATGCCATCCTGTTGGACTCCGCCCATCTGTCCAGTCAGTCGAGGTCCCGACCTGATCTGATAAAACAAAAGGAAACTCCCTTAGCCTTCCCTTGGACACACTACTGTGTCAAAGTAGAGCTCAGGTTCTCTATCTGGCCAATAAAAATCCTAGTGGTCTGGGGAAAGGTAAAGAGGGAAGGACTTGCCTTTAGAGACCACAACAATGATGTGAAGGGAGTGCACACATAGGAAATCCATACATGTTACAACAAAGGGCTTTGTAGAGGTATAAATACATCAGGGGGGGAGAAAAATACAACCCAGAAGCTTACAAAAAGAATAAAGGGAGGAAGGGGGGGGGGAAATTAGTTGGCAATAGGCAAGGAAATATCATGCAGAAAGCTGCCTGATTTAAAGTCAGTCTGGAGGAAAAATATGGGCAGAGGAAAGAGAAAGGGTAAAAGAAGAAGAAATACAGTTTAATCTGAAATTAATCCCCTCTGGGAGCAAAACTAATGGAAGTGGCTGGTGAGAGGCATTATTCTCAGGTCAGCACAAAGCAGAAGAAAAGCAAGAGCAAGTCTATAAAGGTGATGTAGAGGATTAAAGATGGTAGCAATGATTATTTTTGTTTTATAGACTTGCAAAAACCTCCCATTCCTCCACCCCTTTCACCTCAATATTTTAAAAGCATATTGTTTTCTTCTTCTTTTTTTTTCCCTCCCCCCCCCATGTTCTAGTGGGGGTGTCAGCTGCTGACAAACTCCCCAGGAGCCAGCACTGGTCCCTGGCAGCCCAGCAGCCAGCTGAGTGCTGAGCTGCAGCCAGGGCAGGGAGAGCAGCAGCACAGGGAGGGGATTCTGCCCCTCTGCTCTGCTCTGCTCAGCCCCCACCTGCAGCACTGCCTCCAGCTCTGGGGCCCCAGCACAAGAAGGACCTGGAGCTGCTGGAGAGGCTCCAGAGGAGGCCACAAAGATGATCAGAGAGCTGGAGAACCTCCCCTGTGGGGCCAGGCTGGGAGAGTTGGGGCTGTTCAGCCTGGAGAAAAGAAGGCTCCAGGGAGACCCTAGTGCAGCCTTGTAGTACCTGAAAGGGCTCCAGGAGAGCTGGGGAGGGACTTTTGACAAGGGCTGGGAGTGCCAGGATGAGGAACAATGGCTTTGAGCTTGAGAAGGTCAGATTTAGACTGGAAAATAGAAAATAATTCTGTCCAGTGAGGGTGGGGAGACTCTGGCCCAGGCTGCCCAGGGAGGCTGTGGCTGCCTCCTCCCTGGAGGAGTTCAAGGCCAGGCTGGATGAAGCCTTGAGCAACCCGGGGGCTGGTGGGAGGTGTCCCTGCCTATGGCAGGGGGTTGGAACTGGTCCCTCCCAACTATACCATTCCATGAATCTGTGAGTGCTATCATCATGTAGTCCAAGCACATGCAAGGGCTTCTCTGTCTGCTCACTGCTGGCAGCTCTATCCAAAGTGCTGTGTAGCATCAAAAACCGCAGTTTGTCACCCACGTGGAATTTACATGTCTCAACTTGCTGCTCACTTCATGTGCAGTGTTTCAGCATCCCTGTAACTGCCAAACTCTTTGGTTTTACACTGGAGTTAGAGCAGGTGCTGCTCAAGGAAACAGTCTGAGAGCATAGTATCATAGTATCATAGTATCATAGTATCAGTTAGGGTTGGAAGGGACCACAAGGATCATCCAGTTCCAACCCCCCTGCCATGGGCAGGAACACCCCACACTAGATCAGCCTGGCCACAGCCTCATCCAGCCTGGCCTTAAACACCTCAAGGGACAGGGCCTCAACCACCTCCCTGCACAACCCATTCCAGGGCTTCACCACTCTCATGGGGAAGAACTTCCTCCTCCCCTCCAGCCTGAATCTCCCCACCTCCAGCTTCATTCCATTCCCCCTAGTCCTATCACTCCCTGAGATCCTGAGCAGTCCCTCCCCAGCCTTCTTGGCCCCCTGCAGAGCCTGGAAGGCCACAATGAGGTCACCTGGGAGCCTTCTCTTCTCCAGCCTGAACAGCCCCAACTCCTTCAGTCTGTCCTCACAGGAGAGGTGCTCCAGCCCTCTGCTCAGCCTCCTGGCCCTGCTCTGGATACCTTCCAGCACCTCCAGGTCCCTCTTGGCATAGGGGCTCCAGAACTGGAGGCAGTACTCCAGGTGGGGTCTCACCAGAGCTGAGCAGAGGGGAGAATCCCCTCCCTTGCCCTGCTGGCCACACTTCTCTCTGCTGCAGCCCAGGCTCTGCTTGGCTTTCCGGGCTGCAAGTGCACCCTGAGAGCTCCTGGGGAGCTTCTCCTCCCCCAGCACCCCCAAGTCTCTCCCCTCAGGGCTGCTCTCCAGCCAGTCCTGCCCAGCCTGGATGTGTGCTGCCTGGGTTGTGCACGTGAATGACTTAGTCACTGTCCTTGTAGCAGGATATAGAAGCAAATACTTCCTTCCTTTGAATTCAACAACCCCAGGCAGTGCTACAGGCTGGGGCCAGAGTGGCTGGAAAGCAGCCAGGCAGAAAGGGACCTGGGACTAGTGGTTCACAGCTGGCTGAACATGAGCCATCAGTGTGCCCAGGTGACCAAGAAGGCAAATGGCATCCTGGCCTGCATCAGAAATAGTGTGGCCAGCAGGAGCAGGGAGGTCATTCTGCCCTGTGCTCAGCACTGGTTAGGCCACACCTTGAGTCCTGTGTCCAGTTCTGGGCTCCTCAATTTAAGGACATTGAGACACTTGAATGTGTCCAGAGAAGAGCAACGAGGCTGGGGAGGGGTCTGGAGCACAGCCCTGGGAGGAAAGGCTGAGGGAGCTGGGGTTGCTTAGCCTGGAGGGGAGGAGGCTCAGGGGAGACCTTCTTGCTCTCTACAACTCCCTGAAGGGAGGTTGTAGCCAGGTGGGGTTGGTCTCTTCTCCCAGGCACCCAGCACCAGAACAAGAAGACACAGTCTCAAGCTGTGCCAGGGGAAGTTTAAGCTGGAGGTGAGGAGAAAGTTCTTCCCAGAGAGAGTTGTTAGCCATTGGAATGTGCTGCCCAGGGAGGTGGTCGAGTCACATCCCTGGAGGCGTTCAAGAGGGGAGTGGATGTGGTGCTTGGTGCCATGGTTTAGTAGTCATGGGGTCTGTGGTGAGAGGTTGGACTTGATGAACTTGGAGGTCTTTTCCAACCTTACTGATTCTGTGATCAGTTTTGCACCAGCTATGTAGTGAAGATTCACAGCTCCATAGAATGGTTTGGGTTGAAAGTGACCTTAAAGATCATCCAGTTCCAACCCCCTACTATGGGCAGGGACACCTCCAACCAGCCCTGGTTGCTCAAGGCCTCATCCAGCCTGGTCTTGAACATCTCCAGGGAGGGGGCATCCACAGCCTCCCTGGACAGCCTCTTCCAGTGTCTCACCACCCTCACTGTAAAGAATTTCTTTGTAATCTGCAGTCTAAATCTCCCCTCCTCAAGCTTCAAGATGTGTAAGAGGTGTGGAATGAGCATCATCAGTTCATTCTTCTCTTGGACTTTTCAGATGTTTCTGGAAATGAGAATGGGGAGGTGGGGGGAAGTAATTTCTCATAAGCTTTTTATCTGTAAAAACAATTCTGATGAGCAATCTTTTGACTACATCTTTGCATATTTCTGCTTAGAGAGTGGAAAGAAACAGAATTTTTTTCATGCTCTGTCGTTTACTCTGTGGCTTTTGATCTTGCCTCTGGCCCGGAGATGGTCTTGCTTTGAAAAGTCTGTGGTAAATCACCAGGGTGAGAAAGGAGCTTATCTGTGTGCCCTGAATGTAGTCAAATTTGTGTTACACCCTCTGGGATCTGATAACAGCAGGCTGAGCGTGCAAACAGAGACACCGACGTGCAGGTAATCCACTCGTTTGTCAGCTTGAGCAAATATTGACAGAAGTGACACGATCCATCTGGGGAATGACCCACCACCCTGGTGACAGGTCACAGCCCTCCCTGGAGCTGGGGTGTGAAAACATGGGATGTACAGGGCTCAGCCCCGTTTGCCAGGGGTTAAAATTGATCAGGTCAGAGAATCTCCAAACTAAACCTCCTGTGGCGCAACTGGAGGCCAGTTCCTCTTCTCCTGTCCTTTTTCACTTGGGAGAGGAGAATCACAGAGCCACAAAGTCACAGAATCACAGAGCCACAGAGTCACAGAATCACAGAGCCACAGAGTCACAGAATCACAGAGTCACAGGGTCACAGAATCAGAGTCACAGAGTCACAGAATCACAGAGTCACAGAATCACAGAGTCACAGGGTCACAGAATCAGAGTCACAGAGTCACAGAATCACAGAGTCACAAAATCACAGAGTCACAGGGTCACAGAATCAGAGTCACAGAGTCACAGAATCACAGAGTCACAAAATCACAGAGTCACAGGGTCACAGAATCAGAGTCACAGAGTCACAGAATCACAGAGTCACAGAGCCACAGAGTCACAGAGTCATAGAGCCACAGAGTCACAGAGTCACAGAATCACAGAGTCACAGAGCCACAGAGTCACAGAGTCATAGAGCCACAGAGTCACAGAGTCATCGACCCACAGAGTCACAGAGTCACAGAATCACAAAGTCACAGAGCCACAGAGTCACAGAGTCACAGAGCCACAGAGTCACAGAGTCATCGACTCACAAAGTCACAGAATCACAGAATCACAGAGCCACAGAGTCATAGACTCACAGAGTCACAGAATCAGAGTCACACAGTTACAGAGTCACTGAATCACAGAGTCACAGAGTCACAGAATCAGAATCGCAGAATCACAGATTCATGGAGTCACAGAGTCACAGAATCACAGAGCCACAGAATCATAGAGTCACAGAATCACAGTCACAGAGTCACTGAGTCACTGAGTCACAGAGTCACAGAGTCACAGAGTCAGAGTCACTGAATCACAGAGTCACAGAATCATAGAGTCACAGAGTCACAGTCATAGAGTCACAGTCATAGAGTCACAGTCACAGAATCATAGAGTCACAGAATCACAGTCACAGAGTCACTGAGTCACAGAGTCACAGAGTCACAGAATCAAAGTCACAGAGTCAGAGTCACTGAATCACAGAGTCACAGAATCATAGAGTCACAGAGTCACAGTCATGGAGTCACAGTCACAGAATCATAGAGTCACAGAGTCACAGAATCACAGTCAGAGTCACAGAATCATAGTCACAGAGTCACTGAATCACAGTCATAGAGTCACAGTCACAGAATCACACAGTCACAGAATCATAGTCACAGTCACTGAATCACAGTCATAGAGTCACAGTCACAGAATCACACAGTCACAGAGTCACAGAATCATAGTCACAGTCACTGAATCACAGTCATAGAGTCACAGTCACAGAATCACAGAATCACAGTCACAGAATCACAGTCACAGAGTCACAGAATCATAGTCACAGTCACTGAATCACAGTCATAGAGTCACAGTCACAGAATCACAGTCACAGTCACAGAATCACAGTCACAGAATCATAGTCACAGTCACTGAATCACAGTCGAGTCACAGTCCACAGAATCACAGTCACAGAATCACAGTCACAGTCACTGAATCACAGTCATATAGTCACAGTCACAGAATCACAGTCACAGAGTCACAGAATCATAGTCACAGTCACTGAATCACAGTCATATAGTCACAGTCACAGAATCACAGTCACAGAATCATAGTCACAGTCACTGAATCACAGTCAGAGTCACAGTCACTGAATCACAGTCACAGAATCATAGTCACAGTCACTGAATCACAGTCATATAGTCACAGTCACAGAATCACAGTCACAGAGTCACAGAATCATAGTCACAGTCACTGAATCACAGTCATAGAGTCACAGTCACAGAATCACAGTCACAGAGTCACAGAATCATAGTCACAGTCACTGAATCACAGTCACAGAGTCACAGAATCATAGTCACAGTCACTGAATCACAGTCATATAGTCACAGTCACTGAATCACAGTCATAGAGTCACAGTCACAGAATCACAGTCACAGAATCATAGTCACAGAATCATAGTCACAGTCACTGAATTACAGTCATAGAGTCACAGTCACTGAATCAGTCACAGTCACAGAATCATAGTCACAGTCACTGAATCACAGTCAGTCACAGTCACAGAATCACAGTCACAGAATCACAGTCACAGAATCATAGTCACAGAATCATAGTCACAGTCACTGAATTACAGTCATAGAGTCACAGTCACTGAATCAGTCACAGTCACAGAATCATAGTCACAGTCACTGAATCACAGTCAGAGTCACAGTCACAGAATCATAGTCACAGAATCATAGTCACAGTCACTGAATCACAGTCATAGAGTCACAGTCACAGAATCACAGTCACAGAGTCACAGAATCATAGACACAGTCACTGAATCACAGTCATAGAGTCACAGTCACAGAATCACAGAATCACAGTCACAGAATCATAGTCACAGTCACTGAATTACAGTCATAGAGTCACAGTCACAGAATCACAGTCACAGAGTCACAGAATCATAGTCACAGTCACTGAATCACAGTCATAGAGTCACAGTCACAGAATCACAGTCACAGAGTCACAGAATCATAGACACAGTCACTGAATCACAGTCATAGAGTCACAGTCACAGAATCACAGTCACAGAGTCACAGAATCATAGTCACAGTCACTGAATCACAGTCATAGAGTCACAGTCACAGAATCACAGTCACAGTCACAGAATCATAGTCACAGTCACTGAATCACAGTCATAGAGTCACAGTCACAGAATCACAGTCACAGAGTCACAGAATCATAGACACAGTCACTGAATCACAGTCATAGAGTCACAGTCACAGAATCACAGAATCACAGTCACAGAATCATAGTCACAGAATCATAGTCACAGTCACTGAATTACAGTCAGAGTCACAGTCACTGAATCAGTCACAGTCACAGAATCATAGTCACAGTCACTGAATCACAGTCAGAGTCACAGTCACAGAATCATAGTCACAGAATCATAGTCACAGTCACTGAATCACAGTCATAGAGTCACAGTCACAGAATCACAGTCACAGAGTCACAGAATCATAGACACAGTCACTGAATCACAGTCATAGAGTCACAGTCACTGAATCACAGTCACAGTCACAGAATCACAGTCACAGAATCATAGTCACAGTCACTGAATCACAGTCAGAGTCACAGTCACAGAATCACAGTCACAGAATCACAGTCACAGTCACTGAATCACAGTCATATAGTCACAGTCACAGAATCACAGTCACAGAGTCACAGAATCATAGTCACAGTCACTGAATTACAGTCAGAGTCACAGTCACTGAATCAGTCACAGTCACAGAATCATAGTCACAGTCACTGAATCACAGTCAGAGTCACAGTCACAGAATCATAGTCACAGAATCATAGTCACAGTCACTGAATCACAGTCATAGAGTCACAGTCACAGAATCACAGTCACAGAGTCACAGAATCATAGTCACAGTCACTGAATCACAGTCATAGAGTCACAGTCACAGAATCACAGAATCACAGAGTCACAGAATCATAGACACAGTCACTGAATCACAGTCATAGAGTCACAGTCACAGAATCACAGTCACAGTCACAGAATCATAGTCACAGTCACTGAATCACAGTCAGAGTCACAGTCACAGAATCATAGTCACAGAATCATAGTCACAGTCACTGAATCACCAGTCATAGAGTCACAGTCACAGAATCACAGTCACAGAGTCACAGAATCATAGTCACAGTCACTGAATCACAGTCATAGAGTCCACGTCACAGAATCACAGTCACAGAGTCACAGAATCATAGTCCAGTCACTGAATCACAGTATAGAGTCACAGTCACAGAATCACAGTCACAGTCACAGAATCATAGTCACAGTCACTGAATCACAGTCATAGAGTCACAGTCACAGAATCACAGTCACAGAGTCACAGAATCATAGACACAGTCACTGAATCACAGTCATAGAGTCACAGTCACAGAATCACAGAATCACAGTCACAGATCATAGTCACAGTCACTGAAT
>CM037647.1:2285522-2369954 GCA_015227895.2 Colaptes auratus | reverse complement strand
GTGAGTGCTGTTCCTGGAGACACAAAAAGACTGATCTGCAAGGATGTCCATTGGAGTGTTCCTTTTCTTGAGGGTGAACAGTAAGTTGTGTGAATATGTGAACATATTTATTTGCAGCTGTATTACTTTGGTGAATTAACTTTTGCCTAGTGCTTTACCCTGGGGTGTAGAAAACCACAGTCTTCCAGTAGGAGGACATCTCCCATAATTCCACATGGGCCCAGACAGTTCCTGCAATGAACTGTAGTGCTAGGATGGCCTCAATAAGAGGGCAAGACACAGTTAGCTATAAACTGGGAGTGATGTTTAGCTGAGGTGAATGTCTTGCAAGGACAGTGAAGGTCTCTTAGATGTTGCCTGTTGAATTGCCATCACTGGTGGTTATTAAGAACAGGTTAGAGAGACACCTGCCTGAGAACAGTCTCAGTGTGGTTAATAGTTCCCTGGGGGAGGTGAATAGACTGAAAGGCCATTTGAGGTTCCTTCAACCTGGATTTTCTATTACTTCTGAGAAATAATATCTCTTCTCTCCATTGGTGCAATTATGTTTGAGGAAGTAACTTCACCATTAAAAGAGGAGTGAAAAGCCAATTATTTATTTGGTGCTTTGTTTGTTTGTTTGTTTTTCCTAACAGGGGCAGCAAAAGATTCTGTCCTTCCTGAGCATTTTAAAAGCACAACTGGTTATTGATTCTGCCTCCCTCTACTCGGCTCTGGTGAGACCCCACCTGGAGCACTGTGTCCAGTTCTGGAGCTTCTCTAACAGGAAGGTTCTGGATGTGCTGGAGCATGTCCAGAGAAGGGTCATGAGCATGGGCAGAGGGCTGGAGCTGCTCTCCTATGAGGACAGACTGAGGGAGTTGGAGCTGTTCAGTGTGGAGGGGAGAAGGCTCTGAGAAGACTTTGTTGTGGCCTTCCAATATCTGAAGGGGGCTACAGGAAAGCTGGGGAGGGACTTTTGAGAGTGCCAGGGAGTGATAGGACTGGGAGGAATGGAGGAAAACTAGAAATGGGGAGATTCAGACTGGATGTTAGGAAGAAGTTGTTCCCCATAAGGGTGGTGAGACACTGGCACAGGTTACCCAGGGAGGTGGTGGAAGCCTCATCCCTGGAGGTTTTTGCAGCCATGCTGGCTGTGGCTGAGCAATCTGCTGTAGTGTGAGGTGTCCCTGCCCATGGCAGGGGGATTTGAACTGGATAATCCTTGAGGTCCCTTCCAACCCTGACCATTCTGTGATTGAGAATTAATAAAAGCAACACAACTACATACAATTGGAAGCGCTGAGGACAAGAATTGGTCGACTTTAGTCATGAGTTACAGCTCTGACAACTTGATTGATGTGTGAGTCTATAGGTTTAGCATTATTTAATGAGGAGAAGAGGAGGGTTACAAGATACCTGTATGTACAGAAATTCATGTCATGGAAATGGAAGGTAAAAAATGTTATCACCTCTGAGAGTTATCAAAGTTCCAGGATGAAGATCCCAGAAGAAGAATTTTACCAGCTGCAAGCGGTGCGTAATGGAAGGCATTCTAAACTGGTGTGATAAACTCAGGTGGGTAAGACACAAGCTTTAGTGAGTGATTCTGTTGGGGAGAAGGAAAAATATGCTTTATGAATCATTACATTGCTTACCACTGAAAAATCAATTCATATCAGCAGTTGCTATGCTGTGGTTTTCATATACACAGGTTAACATTTCCTGCATGCTCGGGGAAGCAGTGACCTCTCGGAGATCCCAGCTGGGTCACTCCTGATGATTGCATGGCCATCATAAACTGGGCTCAAACTGGTTTACAGTTAAATTTAACCCCTTTAGGCTGTGAGGCAACATCAGAAGTGCTTCCCTATATCTACAGTTTTGGCTGGAAGTCTCCAATCTCTTATGTTATGTGTCACAGAATCACACAGAATCAACCAGGTTGAGAGACCTCTGAGATCTTCAAGTCCAACTGATGACCCATCCCTAACTAATCAACCACACCATGGCACGAGGTGCCTCATCCAGGCTCTTCTTAAACACCTCCAGGGACAATGACCCCACCACCTCCCTGGGCAGCCCATCCCAAAGGGCAATCTCTCTGTCTGTGAAGAACTTCTTTCTAAGATCAAGGCTAAACTTGCCCCTGCCCAGCTTGAGACTGTGTCCTCTTGTTCTGGTGCTGCTTGCCTGGGGGAAGAGACC
This sequence comes from Colaptes auratus, assembly GCA_015227895.2. Classification (NCBI taxonomy): domain Eukaryota; kingdom Metazoa; phylum Chordata; class Aves; order Piciformes; family Picidae; genus Colaptes; species Colaptes auratus. The sequence continues at coordinate 2,367,767 of CM037647.1, read as the reverse complement.
AACCACATTATCCTAATCGTCCTGTCATTAATCCTCTTGTCATTACACTGTCACAGTATCACAGTACATTAGAGGTTGGAAGGGACCTCCAGAGATCATGGAGTCCAACCCCCCTGCCTGAGCAGGGTCACCCTGGGTAGTCTGCACAGGAATGCACCCAGGTGGGTTTTGAGTATCTCAGAGAAGAAGATTATACAACCTCTCTGGGCAGCCTGCTCCAGGGCTCTGTCACCCTCACTGTAAGAAAATTTCTCCTCATGTTGAGGTGAAACCTTCTATGTTCAAGTTTGCTTTTGTTGTCTTGTGCTGATTTGTTTCATAGTCACAAAATATCAGGGGTTGGAAGCAGAATCACCCAGGGCTGGTCACAGGGAACACATCCAGGTGGGTTTGGAATCTTACCAGAGAAGGAGACTCCACAACCTCTCTGGGCAGCCTGCTGCAGTGTTCAGTCACCCTTACAGTGCAGAAACATTTCCTCATTCAGAAGCCACATCTATTTTTCCTCATTCAAAGCATATAAGGGCTTGTGGAAATCATTTCCACATATCCATGACAGCTTAATTTCGTAGTATTACTAATTAGTCAAAGGGATGATTCCTCTTCACATCGTGTTTCACCTCCTTGCACTCGACAGACCTAGGTGGGTGGCAGTGGGGGAGTACTTTTGGAAGGTCGGGTTTGGAGCGAGGTGTGCAGATCTGGGTCACTGTTTATGACCAATCCAGGTGCAGCTGACTGCATAAGCAGAAGTATGCATATATTAGGAAAAAAATATTAATGTACATATTTATTTTTGACAGAAAAAAGATTCTGATGCAACACTTGACTTGAAGCCCTTGAGACTACTTCCTTTAAGCTTCTCTTTCACAGGCTTTGTCTGCATCTGCAATATTGAATGGAATCAACCATTTCAGCAAAAGACTTGTTAACATTTTCAGGTTCATTCTTTTTAGTGGAATGGAATGGAATGGAATGGAATGGAATTAACCTTTGAGATCATCGAGTCCAACCTATCACCCAACACCATCTAATCAACTAAACCATGGCACCAAGCACCCCATCCAGTCTCTTCCTGAACACCTCCAGGGATGGTGACTCCACCACCTCCCTGGGCAGCACATTCCAATGGACAATGTCTCTATCTGGGAAGAACTTCTTCCTCACATCCAGCCTGAACCCCCCCTGGCACAGCTTGAGACTGTGTCCTCTTGTTCTGGTGCTATGTTATTCGTCCACCTTACTTGTGATTTCTCGCTCTGAGTCCTTATAGGAGAAAGTGAGGCTGTTACAGGGCACAGGATGTTAGGGGCTGGAAGGGACCTCCTCTCCAGACTGAACAGCCCCAGGGCTCCCAGCCTTTCCTCACAAGGCAGTGCTGCATTCCCTTCAGCATCCTTGTTGCTCTCTCTTGGACTCTCTCCAGCAGATCCCTGTCCTCTTGAACTGGGGAGCCCAGAACTGGATGCAATGTTCCAGGTGGGGCCTCATCTCTTATTCTCATATATCCTCTCTGTAGGATGCCAATACTATGCCATAGCAAATTTGGTTAAGTTGTGGGTGTAGTAATGATTGAAGTCAGGGTCTCCACTCATATTTCTGTGAGACAGAATGATGGCCTTACACAGACATGCTGAAGGTGTCTAGGCCATCTAGATCTATATTGCAGCAGCTTCACTTTAAGGGAAGGGACAAAATATTTGCAATTCATAGAACCCATGGCACTTCCTCTGTGCCAGCACTAAAGTACAAGCTAACAAGGATCTGTCTGCTGGGCTTTTGTTTGTTCCTTTGCCCAGGGAGGTGGTAGAGTCCCCATCACTGGAGGTGTTTAGGAAGAGACTGGATGGGGTGCTTGGTGCCATGGTTTAGTTGATTAGATGGTGTTGGGTGAGAGGTTGGACTCGGTGATCTCAAAGGCCTTTTCCAACCTGGTTAATTCTGTATTCTGTATGATAGTGAGGATCAGACTCTCTGGCCAGAGAGATACAGGGCAGAGAATCAGGGCAGGCTTGCACTGTTGGCTCCATGGTTTAGTAGTCATGAGGTCTTGGGTGACAGGTTGGAACTTGATGATCTCTGAGGTATTTTTCAACCTTATTGATTCTATTATATTCTTTTATTTCTATTCTATTCTATTCTATCCTATTCTATTCTATTCTATCCTATTCTATTATTATTTCTATTCTATTCTATTCTATTCTATTCCACCCACTTCTGAGGCTGAGTTTTAGCTGCAGAATTGGTGCTGGGACGTCAGGTTTGGCATTCAGCTGTTCAGATTGCTCCTAATTTTTGCTCTGTGCAATTCCAATCCTTGATCTAAAAGCCTCCATGGAAAAGTGAGGCAACTGATGATCATTTTCTACTCAAAAGTTGTTCATTAACACGTTATAGGTGTTCTCTTCATTATGTGAAGATTAACTACATTTCAAACAGTTCCAGGAGGAATTTTATAGCATGATATGATATAGTCTATCTAAAGTAAAGCTATAGTAGAAGACTAAAGTAGGTCCTTTACTAGATCTTACTCAAACATGCTGCCACTGGTCCCTTCCTTTACTTCCAAACACTGAGATAAAACTCATGGATTGGAAATCAGATCACCTCAATACCTGAGATTCAAGACTCTGTGTCATTACCATGAGTAATTCTCCTGCTGTCTTGCAGTGAGTGCGTTGGAGAGAAGCAAATACCAAGTGTAGAGGCTGCGATGGAGATTGAAGCACTTTACTTCAGAACAGGTAATGTTTAGCATGATTAGGATCTAGTGGAAAGTGTCCCTGCCCATGGCAGGGGGGTTGGAACTATATGATCCTTGAGGTCCCTTCCAACCCTGACAATTCTGTGATCTGTTTCTTGGTTTATTTCTGTAATCTGTTCATTTAAAAGCTTGCAATATCATTGGGGAGAGCCCAAGCAGTGCCTGAAGAGTTAAATCAGGCACTGGAAGCTGTTTAGCTGTCATTTAAGAGGCACGTAGACCATTATGACTAGAAAAATGAAAGGTATTGAGTATGGTATCTCTCACCTCATTTCACAGTTTTCCCTTGGGAGGAAATACAGTCACAGGACATCTTAGAGTAAAGAGACCTCATTTAACCAAGTTCCTTTTCCTGAGAAGGCTCTGAACTGGCAGGACTGCTGTGTGCTGAGTCAAGTGTCCAATTGTATTCGGATTAGCACAATAACCCTGAGACTACCACAAGTTCCCAGAGTAACCCTGCCCTGCTGTGAAGGTTTTTCCCTGTAATAAAACATTCACCGTTTGAGCAGCATTGTTTCAGCCCCTGCCTTCCTTCACACCTTTTCCTCAGCCCCAGTGCCAAATTTGAAGCTGTCATTCCTAGGATTTTTGCATACCAAATGACCTTTCTCAGGACTGGCTGCACCATTACTGTTTCTTTGCTTCACATCTAGTGAGGCCCCACCTGGAAGATTGCATCTGGTTCTGGGCTCCCCAGTTCAAGAGGGACAGGGACCTGCTGGAGTCCAAGGAAGGATACAAGGATGATGAAGGGACTGCAGCACTGCCTGGTGAGGAGAGGCTGAGAGCCCTGGGGACCTTTAGGCTGGAAATAAGAAGACTGAGAGGGCATCTAATAAATATCTGTAAAATATTTGAGGGCTGGGATCAGGATGGAACAGACAGGGACAGGCTCTGCTCATCTGTGCCCTGTGATAGGACAAGGAGCAATGGATGGAAATACAGCAAGGAAGTTCCATCTCAACCTAAGGAAGAACTTCTTTACTGTAAAGGTCACAGAGCACTGGAGCAGGCTGCCCAGAATGGTTGTGGAGTCTCCTCCAGAGACTTTCCATCCCTGTCTGGATGTGTTCCTGTGTGACCTGTGCTGGATGCTATGCTCCTGCTCTGGCTGGTTGGACTCGAAGATCTCCAGAGGTCTCTTCCAACCCCTAGCATCCTGTGATCTACCTGCAATCAGTGCTGCCCTGCAATCTTCACTTCCTCTTCTTCTTCCAGGGTAATTTATCTTCTTCTAGACATAGCCAGTTCAAGACAACTTGGCATCTGGGGTTGTTGTCAGAGTATTTGATGCTCCATGCAATGCTATGTGTGGGGAGTATGGCTCCCATTGGAGCGTGGTGACAATGGGCACCTCCCATTGCCCAGAAAATTAAGAATGTACAGTTAAAAAGATGATTATAATTTGATAGAAATCTTTTAACAGTCATCATAAATGTGTGTTGTGGCACTCAGGCAGCTTGATGATACTATCCTCACTCTTTTCAGTGTTCCCCCCATTTGGTGTCGCCTCAAATTTAAGCTCTGCATCAAACAAAGCAGGAAATCACAGAAACACAGAATGCATTTGGTTGGAAGGGAGCCTCAAAGGCCATCAAGTCCAACCTCCCTGCAGGGAGCAGGGACATCGTCAACTAGATCAGGTTGCTCAGGGCCCCATCGAGTCTGACTGAATCTTTGCAGGAATGGGGCTTCCACCACCTCTCTGTTCCAGTATTTCACCATTCCCATTGTGCAGAACTTCCTCCTGATGTCCAACCTCAATCTCCCCTGCTCCATTTCAAACCATTGCCCCTCATCCTGTCACCACAAGCCCTTCTAAACAGCCCCTCCCCAGCCTTCCTGCAGGTCCCCTGCAGATATTGAGAGCAGCTCTAAGAACAAAATTGCCTTCAAGATAATTTGAGCAGAAAGATCACTGCAATGCCCTGAGCAAGAGAAGGTTCTGAAGAAAAATCCTGTGCATCCTGTGCCATGAGGAGGTATCAACACAGGGACCAGAGTGAGGTTTCCATGTTATCTGAACACATCCAGGATATGTCTGTGTATAAAGGGGATAAAAACACTTAAGCCTTTTTACAGCCTGTAAACACAGACACCACAACTGTGCACACTAATGTTTGCAATTGGTCTTATGGGCTAAAAAAACCCATGTACACACACATGCTTGAGGATATATTTGCACTGTGCAGTCATGCATGTTGCAGAGATCCCTCTGCCAGCAGCAGCCAAGGTAAATTTGTAAGAGGAAATATCACTACATTGACAGGGAGTTGTAGCTGGGAGAACTGGCTTTGCTCTCAGGCACTGACACTGCAGTGCTGGTTTGGGAGCTGGTCTGATTGATAGCTCTACCCAGGGCCATGCTGTGCCATATGGGCACAATGACACTGCCACAAAGCCAGCTCTGTTGCAGAGTGCCCCGAAATCCAGAGTCACTCTCTAGAGGCAATTGGCAGGTGTGTGCAGGCGTGGAGAAACCAATGGTGCAAGTGAAAAAGAGGGGGAAAGAGAGTGCTGAGCCTAGCAGTAGATCTAAACCTGCAAAGGGACCTATTGCTGAGGCACCACCTCAGGAAAGTCTCCCTCTTAGAATACTTTGGAGGACGTCATTCTGCTGAGTAGGACTTAGATTGATTTGTGATCATATAAGCAACAGACTGGAGAAGAAGTGGAGACAATAGGTAGGTAGATAGATAGATAGATAGATAGAGAGAGAGAGAGATAGGTAGATAGAGAGATAGATAGACAGACAGATAGGTAGATAGGTAGGTAGATAGACAGGCAGATAGACAGGCAGACAGATAGGTTGATAGATAGGTGGGTAGGTAGTAGATAGATAGATAGATAGATAGATAGATAGATATAGACAGACATAGATAGGTAGAAAGAAAGAAAGAAAGAAAGAAAGAAAGAAAGAAAGAAAGAAAGAAAGAAAGAAAAGAAAGAAAGAAAGAAAGAAAGAAAGAAAGAAAGAAAGAAAGAAAGAAAGAAAAGAAAGAAAGAAAGAAAGAAAGAAGAAGAAAGAAAGGAAAGAAAGAAAGAAAGAAAGAAAGAAAGAAAGAAAGAAAGAAAGAAAGAAAGAAAGAAAGAAAGAAAGAAAGAAAAAGAAAGAAAGAAAGAGAGAAAGAAAGGAAGGAAGAAGGAAGAAAGGAAGGAAGAAAGGAAGGAAGGAAGAAAAAAGGAAGGAAGGAAGAAAGAAGGAAAGAAAGAGAAAGAAAGAAAAAGAAAGAAAGAAGAAAGAAAGAAAGAGAAGAAAAAAGAAAGAAAGAAAGAAAGAGAAAGAAAGAAAAAGAAAGAAAGAAAGAAAGAAAGAAAGAAAGAAAGAAAGAAAGAAAGAAAGAAAGAAAGAAGAAAGAAAGAAAGAAAAAGAAAAGAAAGAAAAGAAAGAAAGAAGGAAAGAAAGGAAGGAAGGAAGAGAAAGAAAGAAAGAGAAATACAGATGGATGGATGGATAGATAGACAGATAGATAGATAGATTCACCAGTAGTGAATTTCATCAGAGGTCCTGTTGTTAGTTCAAGCTGCATGGTTCTCCCTCCACTGGCCCCTTGCTAGTACACCCTTAGTTTAAATATGTAGCAACCTTTCTTTATCCAAAAAGTCCATGGAAGATATCATCAAGTGCATGGAAGTGGCAAGAAGCATGGAGAAGGAAAGAAAATCCTTTAGCCTGAGTCTGAGAAATGAATTAAACTTATAACTGTGGTAAGGAGTCAGCAGAGACCTCTTTAGTATTACAAATCTAATGTTGCCATTCATTTCAATAATTAAATTGTGCCACCTTCCTTGAGGGGAGAACTTCTTCTATGGGGCTTTATGTAGGTGTTGATCCCTATTGTAAAATAACTTGAGTAAGTTCCTTTTCTATGCCTAGCTCTTCAGTTTCACAGGTTCACAGACTGCACCAGGCTGGAAAGCACCCTCAAAGGTCACCTTGTCCAACTCCCCTGCAGGCAGCAGGGATACCTCCAACCAGAGCAGGCTGCCCAGAGCCACATCAAGTCTGATCTTTTATGTCTCCAAGGATGGTGCCTCAAACACATCCCTGGGCAACCTGTTCCAGTATTTTACCATTCTCATTGCTCAGAACTTCCTCCTTGTGGCCACCTTAAATCTGCCCTGCTCCAGTTTCAAACCACTGTCCCTCGTCCTATCCCCACAAGCCCTTCTGAATAGTCTGTCCCCAGCCTTCCTGTAGGTCCCCTGCAGATACTGAAAAGCAGCTCCAAGGTCTCTCTGGAGCCTTCTCTTCTCCAGGCTATACACCCCCAAGTTCCTCAGCCTCTTGTCATAGGAGAGGCTCTACTTTGATGGTCTTTGTGGCTCTTCCCTGGACCCCCTCCCTCAGGTCCAGGTATCTCTTTTGTTGGGGGCCCTAAAGCTGGACACGGTACTCCAGGTGAGGTCAAACCAGATCCTAGCAGAGGAGCAAAATCTCCTCTCTCAACCTCCTGTTCCCAAGCTTGGATAATAGTTCATCAGAAAGACTTAAACTAATGGAATATGTTGGACAAAATGCAGGCAGGTACAAACTGACCACAAATGTTTGCCACCAGCTCTGCAAGACCTTCCTTGTGGTAGCAGCAGGGATCATGGAGCACAAGTACTTTGAAATAAGTGCTTTGAAGCCAGCCCTGCTGTTCACTGGGGGTTATTGGTGTGATGCCTTGTGGTAACATGGTTTTAATCCCCTGCTTTGGTTTTAGTTTGGTCCATGTTACACAAAGCTTCTCCTCATTTTCATTAAGTACCAAAGTTTGCAAGGTCAGGAGACTGGGAGGTATTTGTGCTAAGACCACCAGTGCAGTTTCACAAGGTAGTTTCTGACTGCACTGTATTTCTTAGAGGAGTCTTACTTTGCTTTGGACAGAACTTAGATGAGTGTCTCTGCAGTCATTTGCTCAATTATTTTTAACTCAATATCCTCACTCTGCAAACCTTACTCTGAATACAAACTCATCCACAGCCTCAGTTAAATTTCTGTGGTCCCCATTGCTGGAGAACCAGATAATTTAGAATAGAATGGGATAGAATTAACCAGGTTGGAAAAGACCTTCGTGATCATCAAATCCAACCCATCACCCAACACCATCTAATCAACTACACCATGGCACCAAGTGCCTCATCCAGGCTCTTCCTAAACACCTCCAGGGATGGGGACTCCACCACCTCCCTGGGCAGCACATTCCAATGGCCAATTTATCTTTCTGGGAAGAACTTCTTCCTAACATCCACCCCAAACCTCCCCTGGCACAGCTTGAGACTGTGTCCTCTTGTTCTGCTGCTGGGTACCTGGGAGAAGAGACCAACCCCCACCTGGCTACAACCTCCCTTCAGGGAGTTGGAGAGAGCAAGAAGGTCTCCCCTGAGTCTCCTCTTCTCCAGGCTAAGCAACCCCAGCTCCCTCAGCCTCTCCTCACAGGGCTGTGCTCCAGACCCCTCCCCAGCTTTGTTGCCCTTCTCTGGACATTTTCCAGCATCTCAAAATCTTTCCTAAACTGAGGAGCCCAGAACTGGACACAGGACTCAAGGTGTGGCCTAAGCAGTGCTGAGCACAGGGCAGAATGACCTCCCTGCTCCTGCTGGCCACACTGCTCCTGATGTGGGCCAGGATGCCATTGGCCTTCTTGGCCCCCTGAACACACTGCAGGCTCATGTTCAGCCTACTGTGAACCACTACTGCCAGGTCCCTCTCCAGGCACTCCAACCCCAGCCTGTAGCACTGCCTGGGGTTGTTGTGGCCAATGTGTAGAACCTGGCACTTAGATGTGTTCAGTCTCATGCCCTTGGACTCTGCCCATCTGTCCAGTTCATCAACAGCAATATATTGCTTGGGAAAGTATGTCTGGAAATGCTTGGCCTCATTATTATCTTTGTTTTACATGCTGCTAGATCAGGCATAGGAGAGTTATGAGTATCCAGTAAGCCAGTCTGACACCCCTAGCACTGAATTTTCACTGAGCTTTATTTTGGTAGTGTGCATGGGTGTAAGGTGACCTCCACAAGTGGAACTGTCCCACATCTGAGACACTGGAGTCTCCAGCCTGGCTTTTAGAAGAAAACAAATCCCTGTCTGTGAAACCTGCAGGTTAAACAGATCCCTGCAGCTCTGGATAAGAACTCTCCCAGCTGGGGGAGGAACTGAATCCATTTCTACATGGTGACATCTGTTTGGCACGTTTACACCCCAACAGCCAGGTCCCCCAGGTAATGAGGGAATGGACTGTGAACAACCACCACACTCACGACATGCTCTCATTCAGCCTTGGATCCGGGTTCACCCTCCCCTACAGCAGGTGCTGGATGTGCAGCAGGATCCAGTCGTGCCCGTGGGGATTGAGCAATACTGCACATGCACAAAGATGGCAGAGCACCTCTTCAGCTAGCCTGTGCTCGTTGCTCACGTAAGTAACCCTTCCTCCCGGGGTCTGGGAGGGCAGGGGAGAGCTACTGGTGAGAAATTCTCCTCTCCCTGGGCTCTGTGTTGTAAGTTATCACTGAGCGTGGGCTTTAGATATATTCTCTAAACATGCGTCAGGGAGGGGACCAGTTGGGCTGCCTGGTTTGCTGAGCTGAGCTGTCAGCCTCCTTATCATTTTGGAATGCCAAAGTGTGATATACAACAAGAATGCTGTCAAACTTGAGCAGCTGGACTCGGGCTGTATCGAGCATCGGCTCCGGCAGGGGATGGATTGTCTCCTGACCTCTTTTGTAGCCAGCATTGGGCTTCGCTGATCTGAAGAGCTACGAAAGTCCTTATCTGCCTTCATCTGCCGCTGCAAGGGACTGGAGATCGGTGTTGCACCTTCCTGTTTTGTGCATAAGAACTGTATTGACTGACATTGTGTCCTCCTGAGTGAAAGGTCTTCTCTTGACCTGAAATGACTGCTGGAGTTGTGGGAAAGTGGGGGATTATTCCGCTCCTTTCTCTTGTCAGAGTCAGGCAGGCTTTCCCAGCGGCAGTGTGACTGGCAGTCTTCAGTTGGAGCAGGGTGTTGTAGGCTGGTAGTGGCTGCTGTGCCCACCACTGAATTGTGACAGATCCCTTCTTCAAACTCTGCAGCTCCTTCGAGTGCTGACAACAGTTCTGACTGAATGCAGGCAGAGTCTGCATCGTTAGTACTAAAGTGAGCAGAGACAATCCCACACAGACTTCAGATCTGAAATGCGTTTTGGTGAGCTGCTGATTAGGAAGCACTACGAGGAGAGGCTGAGGGAGCTGGGGGTGTTTAACCTGGAGAAGAGGAGGCTCAGGGGAGACCTTAATGCTCTCTACAACTACCTGAAGGGAGGTTGTGGACAGGTGGAGGTTGGTCTCTTCTCCCAGGCAACCAGCACCACAACAAGAGGACACAGTCTCAAGCTGGGCCAGGGGAGGTTTAGGCTGGACGTGAGGAGAAAGTTCTTCCCAGAAAGAGAAATTGGCCATGGGAATGTGCTGCCCAGGGAGGTGGTGGAGTCCCCATCCCTGGAGGTGTTCAAGAGGGGATTGGACGTGGCAGTTGGTGCCATGGTTTAGTAGTCATGAGGTCTTGGGTGACAGGTTGGACTCGGTGATCTCTGAGGTCTTTACCAGTGTGGTCCATTCCATTCCATTCCATTCCATTCCATTCCATTCCATTCCATTCCATTCCATTCCATTCTATTCTGGAAGGTAAGACTAAATCATAAACCAGATACATTCACCCTAGAGATCAAACTCATTCTATTTCTAGATTCCCTGGGGTCAAACCCACCCCGTTGTCACAATAAAATGGTGGTGAGGCACTAGAGTGCCTCATTTCCAGAGGATAGGTTTGCCTTTCTGTTTCCTTCTCTAGGGTTTTCAACCACTTGGTCTTCTGTATCTTATCTATCTCTTGATAGAGTGGCCATTGTGGTGTGGAGGAACGTGTGGACACTCTTTGTCTACAAGCAGGAACAAATAAATCAGTCCTGCTGCCCCTCAGAAAGAAACAGAAAGATCTGGCTTATTGTTCACAGCAGACAGGGAGCTCTCTAGCTTTCTGCAACAAGCACAACCCAGAAGATTGACCACCTCCATTTCCTGCTCCTGTCCCACAAGAAAGGAAGCAGGAGAAGGGAAGTTTGCTTTCATGGTGTGGATTCTGTAGTTTTGGAACTCCTTTGTATGCTCATTTGTTCCCTCTGAATCATTCCTGCAAACAGGTGGGGAGCGCTTTCTTTTCTTACAGGTTTTGGACTGGGTTCAAGACTCCAGGAAATTCCAGACTCCCATGCTGGGTACTCTGGAAGCAGCTCAACAGAACTCACTTGAGCTGCACAGAAGTCAATCTGCATATGAGCACCATGCTCTTTCAGTGATCTGGAGCCTCCATTACAGGAAGGATCTGGAGGTGTTGGAAGGTGTCCAGAGAAGGGCCACGAGGATGAGCAGAGGGCTGGAGCTGCTCTGCTCTGGAGACAGATTGAGAGAGTTGGGGCTGTTCAGTCTGGAGAAGAGAAGGCTCTGAGGAGACCTTCTTGTGGCCTTCCAGTATCTGAAGGGGTCCTACAAGAAAGCTGGGGAGGGGCTTTTTAGGGTGTCAGGAAGTGATAGGACTCAGGGGGGATGGATCCAAGCTAGAGACTGGGGGAGATTCAGCTTGGATGTTAGGAAGAAATTGTTCCCCATGAGGGTGGTGAGAGCCTGGCACAGGTTGCCCAGGGAGGTGGTGGAAGCCTCATCCCTGGAGGTTTTTGCAGCCATGCTGGGTGTGGCTGTGAGCAACCTGCTGTAGGGTGAGGTGTCCCTGCCCTTGGCAGGGGGTTGGAACTGGCTGATCCTTGAAGTCTCTTCCAGTTCTATGATTCTGTCTTCCAAACAACTTCCAGCACATGTCAAGGCTCAAAGATTTAAAGCCAGCAGAGACCATTGTGATGATTGTTGTCGATCCAGACAGAATCACAGAATGTTAGAGGTTGGAAGGGACCTCCTGAGATCACCAAGTCCAACCCCCCTGCCAAAACCAGGATCACCCTGGGTAGTCTGCACAGGAATGCATCCAGGTGAGGTTTGAAAGTCTCCAGAGAAGGAAACTCCACCACCTCTCTGAGCAAGCCGTTCCAGTGCTCTATCACCCTCACTGCAAAGAAGTTTCTCCTCATGTTGAGGTGAATCCTTCTGTGTTCAGCCCTCCTCTCTAACCCAGATTACACTCTCATTCACTTTGTATCATGTACTTTTTTGTTGGGGTGTTTTTTTCCATGTAGCTTCCCAATTTCCATTGGATTTAAGGCAAGTCATTTAGGCAAACCTCCAGCCTTGGCTCAGAGATTCCTAATGGCAGAGAGAATTGTCGGCATCTGTTGATAAGCTGTTCCAGTGCTTATACACTCAGCATTGCTAAATGACAGACTTAGCTTTCTAAGGCAGGAGCTGAGAGAAAGAAGCATCCAGACCTCAGCAGCTGAAGCATTGCCCAGCTGAGCACTAAGTCAGTTTGCCAGAAGATGGATGCTAAAATTTGGCTGAAACAAGGTTTGAGTTGCTTTTCATGACGAGTTTCAGCTTCCAGGAAACCCAGTCCAGTTCCATCCCACACCAGGTGAAGGTGGAAGGGCTCATGACAAAATACTGCCTGCAGGTGAAAAAAAACATTAAGAGAAGGCATTGACTGTGTTAGGAATTGTTTGGGTTGAGTGTAACCAGAGGTGTTTTAACCACACTGCAGCTGTAGAGTGTTCACCTGAACTTAATCTTTTAGGCTTTGTAGGGTAATTCAACTTTGCTGTAAGTGCTGCCTGTCAAAAAGCTTCAAGTATTTTATGTTTTGTCTCTGACCTCTGGAGATCATCCAATCCAACAGCACTGCTAAAGCAGGTTTGCCTAGAGCAGCTTGCCCAGGATCACAATGTCCAGGCAGGTTTGGAACCTCTCCAGAGAAGGAGACTCCACAACCTCTCTGGGCAGCCTGCTCCAGGGCTTCAGCACCCTCACAGCAAAGAAGTTTTTCCTTATCATCCACTGTGATCACAGCATCACAGTACATTACAGGTTGGAAGGGACTTCAAGAGGTCACAGAGTCCAAGCCCCCTGCCAAAACCAGGATCACCCAGGGTAGTCTGTCACAGGAATGCATCCAGGAGGGTTTTGAATGTCTCCAGGGAAGGAGACTCCACAACCCCCCTGGGCAGCCTGCTCCAGGGCTCCAGCACCCTCACAGTAAAAGAAGTTTGTCCTCATGTTGAAGTGAAACCTTCTGTGTTCAAGCTTGTGTCCATTGTTCCTTGGCTTAGTACTGTGCACTACCCAAAAGGGCTTGGCCCCCTCCACTTGACAGCCACCCCGCAGATATTGATAGACATTGATCAGATCCGCTCTCAGCCTCCTCTTCTCCAGACTGATAAGCAATCTGCTTTGACAAGCTACTTCTCCACTACAGAAGCTAGGGGACAATTCCATGGGCTTGGAATTGCTGCCATCTTACCTTCTAAACTGCAAAAGCTGGGGGTTGTGTGTGTGGTAAGTGAAAATAAATATCACAGAATCAGTAAAGTTGGAAGAGAACTCAAAGGTCATCCAGTCCAACCTGTCACCACAGACCTTATGACTAGACCATGGTACCAAGTGCCACATCCAATCCCCTCTTGAACACCTCCAGGGATGGGGACTCCACCACCTCCCTGGGCAGCACATTCCAATGGCTAACAACTCTCTCTGGGAAGAACTTTCTCCTCATCTCGAGCCTAAACCTCCCCTGGCACAGTTTGAGACTGTGTCCTCTTGTTCTGGTGCTGGTTGCTGGGAGAAGAGCCCAACCCCCACCTGTCTACAACCTCCCTTCAGGGAGTTGGAGAGAGCAATGAGGTCTCCCCTGAGCCTCCTCTTCTCCAGGCTAAGCAACCCCAGCTCCCTCAGCCTCTCCTCATAGGGCTGTGCTCCAGACCCCTCCCCAGCTTTGTTGCCCTTCTCTGGACACCTTCCAGCAGCTCAACATCTTTCCTAACCTGAGGGGCCCAGAACTGGACACAGGACTCAAGGTGTGGCCTAACCAGTGATGAGCACAGGGCAGAATGACCTCCCTGCTCCTGCTGGCCACGCTGTTTCTGATGCAGGCCAGGATGCCATTGGCCTTCTTGTCCCCCTGGGCACACTGCTGGCTCATGTGCAGAGTTGGCTCCTAGTTTATAAGTTTACAAATCAGAGGCACTGCAGTGACTGTGATTTGTGCTGGTTCCCACCTTGGTAGACAAAGGGATAGAGTAGACATTCCTGAGAAACCTGCTCAGAGGCAGAACTGTAAATGAATGGGTAAATAAATGGGTCTGAGGACACTTTCCCTGTGTAAAGAGCAAGGAGTTTTTTACACTGTACAGTTACAAGATCTAAGATTAGCCAGGACAAATCCCATTAAATTCTTAGATACACAACAAGCCCAGCCACTGTCTAGGGCAGTGTGTGACAAAGCTCAGGATTTCATAACCCAGATGGCAGGCTAGGTGCTAAGAAAGGGTGGAGGCCAGGGCTGTGGCATTCACTGACAGTGATTTTTTTAGATGTCCACACTCTAGATGCAGGACTTCATCACTCTCCCCTTTGCTGTGCCCCGAAAGCAAGGCACTAAAATCTCCCAGCCACGTCCCACAGCTTGTTGAAATGCTGCAAGGCTGAAACAATGCTGTTGTTGGCAGCCTTCTTGACATGTGCCTGTTTGAACTGGGCCAGAAATGGTGTGACAGCACTGAAGAAAACAGCTCCAGATAATGATCTCCTCTGCGTTGCTTTCTCTCTTCATTCCAATAAGCACAAAGAATTAAACTGCCCTTGATGGAATTGCTGCCACAGACTGTGCCCCAGCAGGCACCAAGAGACTTTTAGTGTGTCCCTCTCATGGGGATCTGGGGAGATAAAGGAGGAAAAGTAGAAGGAATGGAATGGAATGGAATGGAATGGAATAGAATAGAATAGAATAGAATAGAATAGAATAGAATAGAATAGAATAGAATAGAATGGAATGGAATAGAATAGAATAGGATAGAATAGAATAGGATAGAATAGAATAGAATTAACCAGGTTAACCAGGTTGCAAAAGACCTTTGAGATCATCGAGTCCAACCTATCACCCAACACCATCTAATCAACTCAACCATGGCACCAAGGGCCTCATCCAGTCTTTCCTTAAAGACCTCCAGTGTAATGATACAAGCACCTTCTGGAAATGCAACTGAGAGGGGCTGAGCTGAACTAAAGGTGCTGTGAGGGGGCTTCTTCCTTCATGTGTCACTTCCACAACCTGCAAGTAACATCTCTGAGCTTAAAGAGAAGGTTTGCCCAGGTCAGGCATTGGAATAAGTTGCCCAAGTGGAGTCCCCATCAGTGGAGGTGTTCATGGGATGTGGACATGACACTTAGGGACATAGTTTAGTGGCCAGGGTGGTGTTAGGTTGATGGCTGGACACAATGATGGTTGGACACAATGATCTCAGAGGTCTTTTCCAACCCAAACAGTTCTATGATTCTATAATTCTGTGGTTCTCTGGGCAGGGACTGGCTGGAGAGCAGCCCTGAGGAGAGAGGCTTTGGGGGTGCTGGGGGAGGAGAAGCTCAGCAGGAGCTCTCAGGGTGCACTTGCAGCCCAGAAAGCCAATCAGAGCCTGGGCTGCAGCAGGAGAAGTGTGGCCAGCAGGGCAAGGGAGGGGATTCTCCCCCTCTGCTCAGCCCTGGGGAGACCCCACCTGCAGTACTGCCTCCAGTTCTGGAGCCTCTATTACAAGAGGGATCTGGAGGTGCTGGAAGGTGTCCAGAGCAGGGCCATGAGGATGAGCAGAGGGCTGGAGCACCTCTCCTGTGAGGACAGACTGAAGGAGTTGGGGCTGTTCAGGCTGGAGAAGAGAAGGCTCAGAGGTGACCTCATTGTGGAGCTAAAGGGGGCTCCAAGAAGGCTGGGGAGGGACTGCTCAGGATCTCAGGGAGTGATAGGACTAGGGGGAATGGACTGAAGCTGGAGGTGGGGAGATTCAGGCTGGAGGTGAGGAGGAAGTTCTTCCCCATGAGAGTGGTGAAGCCCTGGAATGGGTTGTCCAGGGAGGTGGTTGAGGCCCCATCCCTGGAGGTGTTTAAGCCCAGGCTGGATGAGGCTCTGGCCAGGCTGATCTAGTGTGGGGTGTCCCTGCCCATGGCAGGGGGGTTGGAACTGGATGATCCTTGTGGTCCCTTCCAACCCTGACTGATACTATGACACTATAATAACGGATGTATGGCAGCTGTCCAGCTCGGTGGCAATTGTTCCTTGTGTCTCTAACACTTTGGGTCTTATTAGTACATCCTTGACTGCTTTATCTGAGGACTGCCAGAGGTCTGGTGGTGATTCCTGCCACTGTACTATCACTAGCAGAAATGCAATCATTTTAAGAACTGCTGGTAGTGGTTCTCAAACCAAGTTGAAGTCTCCTCAGAGACCTCCTCTAATAAAGCTGAAGCTGCAGCACAAATCCCTTGCAGCTTATAAACATCAGATTGCATACCAGTCCCCTGGAACCATGAGAATCACAGAATTGTCAGGGGTTGGAAGGGACCTCAAGGATCAGCCAGCTCCAACCCCCTGCCATGGCCAGGGACACCTCACACCACAGCAGGTTGCTCACAGCCACATCCAGCTTGGCCTTCAAAACCTCCAGGGATGAGGCTTCCACCACCTCCCTGGGCAACCTGTGCCAGTGTCTTACCACTCTCATGGGGAAGAACTTCTTCCTAACATCCAATCTGAATCTGCCCATTTCTAGTTTTGTTCCATTCCCCCCAGTCCTATCACTCCCTGACACCTCAAAAGTCCCTCCCCAGCTTTCTTGTAGCCCCCTTCAGATACTGGAAAGCCACAGCAAGGTCTCCTCAGAGCCTTCTCCTCTCCAGGCTGAATAGACCAAACTCTCTCAAGTCTCCAGAGCAGAGCAGCTCCAGCCTTCTGCTCCTCCTCATGGCCCTTCTCTGGACACCTTCCAGCACCTCCAGATCCTTCCTGGAATAGAGGCTCCAGAGCTGGACCCAGAGCTCCAGCTGTGGTCTCAGCAGAGTGGAGCAGAGGGGCAGAATCCCCTCCCTGGCCCTGCTGGCCACACTTCTCTGGATGCAGCCCAGGCTCTGCTTGGCTCTCTGGGCTGCAAGTGCTCCCTGCTGGCTCCTGCTGAGCTTCTCCTCCCCCAGCACCCCCAAGGCCTTTTCTTCAGGTCTGAGTTTCAGTCTTACTCAACAGTACCCAGAACAGCTGAATGGAAGCAATGTGATGCTGTTTTACTTCCATGCTAACTGGAAGCTCTAGCAGCCTTCATGCCACCTTCCTGGCTGGCTTTTAGCACTTCATTCCTTCTGCAGTTCCTAAATTCCTTTTCTTAACCTAAAAGCAACTGATGAGATAGTTCTGGTCTTACTTTTAGTTATTTTCAGGGTTTAGCTGGATGATTTTGCTGCCTGTTCTCTTTTCCAAGGCATTTGTTGTCCACCCAAGGTGGGTATGATCAGGAAATGCTGCTATCCAACTCATGAGTGAAACACTGAATAGAACTGTGGAACAGAGAGGCAGCAGCCTGGTCTGGTGGAAGGTATCCCTGCCTATGTGTGGGGGGGGTTGGAGCTAGATGATCTTTAAGGTGCCTTCCAACCCAAACTACTCTCTGATTCCATGACATCACTTTGCATTTTCATAAAAGGAACTAGAATGATTTGTGATTTTAGTATCATGTATAATAATTGTCTACATTCCTCTAGCAAATTGTGGCTAGTAGGTTGAGAGAGGTTCTCCTCCCCCTCTACTCTGCCCTGGTGAGGCCACATCTGGAATATTGCATCCAGTTCTGGGCCCCTCAGTTCAAGAAGGACCTCAGGGCACTGCTTAAAAGAGTCCAGCACAGAGCCACAAAGATGCTGAAGAGAGTGGAACAAGGACAGGCTGAGGGAGCTGAGGCTCTTGAGCTTGGAGCAGAGGAGCCTGAGGGGTGACCTGAGTCATGTTTATAAAGATGTGAAGGGCAGAGTTAGGAGGATGCAGCCAGGCTCTGCTCAGTGATGTCCGGTGATAGGACAAAGGGCAATGGGTGGTGAGGGTGACAGAGCCCTAGAACAGGCTGCCCAGAGAGGTTTTGGCGTCTCCTTCACTGGAGACATTCAAAACCTACTTGGATGTGTTCCTGTGTGACCTTCTCTAGGTGATCCTGCTCTGGCATGGGGAGTTGGACTGGAGAATAGAATAGAATAGAATAGAATAGAATAGAATAGAATAGAACAGAATAGATTAGAATAGAGTAGAATGAACCAGGTTGCAAAAGACCATTGAGGTCATCGAGTCCAACCTATCACCCAACACCATCTGATCAGGTAAACCATGGCACCAAGTGCCTCCTCCAGGCTCTTCCTAACCACATCCAGTGATAGTGACCCCACCACCTCCCTGGGCAGCACATTCCAGTGGTCAATCTCTCTTTCTATGAAGAACTTCTTCCTGAGATCCAGCCTAAACCTCCCCTGGCACAGCTTGAGACTGTGTCCTCTTGTTCTGGTGCTGGCTGCCTGGGAGAAGAGACCAACCCCCACCTGGCTACAACCTCCCTTCAGGTAGTTGCAGACAGCAATAAGGTCTCCCCTGAGCCTCCTCTTCTCCAGGCTAAGCAACCCCAGCTCCCTCAGTCCCTCCTCACAGGGCTGTGCTCCAGACCCCTCCCCAGCCTTGTTGCTCTTCTCTGGACACCTTCAAGTCTC
The DNA here is from genome assembly GCA_015227895.2 of Colaptes auratus. NCBI lineage: Eukaryota > Metazoa > Chordata > Aves > Piciformes > Picidae > Colaptes > Colaptes auratus. The sequence continues at coordinate 2,349,306 of CM037647.1, read as the reverse complement.
TCAATGTCCTTCTTAAAGTGAGGGCCCCAGAACTGGACACAGGACTCAAGGTGTGGCCTAACCAGTGCAGTGTACAGGGACACAATGACCTCCCTGCTCCTGCTGGCCACATTATTCCTGATGAATGCCAGGATGCCATTGGCCTTCTTGTCCCCCTGGGCACACTGCTGGCTCATGTTCAGCCTGCTATCACCCAGTACCCCCAGGTCCCTTTCTGCCTGGCCGCTCTCCAGCCTCTTTGGAGGTCCCTTCCAACCCCTAACATTTTGTGATTGTGTTAGTTGACAGAGCTCCTGCCTTAGGAGTTTCCCATTCTGTTACTTCAAACCAGTTTGAATATGTGAAGTCTTTCTTTCGGAGTGAAGAGCAGATTCTTATCACGACAACACTTCGAAACAAAATATTTAGCAAGTATGCAGCCATGGAGAAAGTACTGCCAAAGCCTTGTTTCCCCCTGCTGCCAAAAGACTAGTTCGGCTCAATCGCCAGGCAGAACCGCTCCTTCGGGACAGCTCCGCTTGCCTAGTGAGTTTCTGCTGGGCTTTTTGCCTTGCTTTCGGGGTTTAGCGGGTCGGGAGGACTCCTGGGGGGCAGGGATTGAGGCGGGCTCGTGCTCTCGCGAGCGTGCACGGGAGCGAGTGCCTGACGTCAGCCGCGGGAGATTTAAATCCCAGCCGGGCTGTGCGGGCGACGCCAGTTCGGCTCAATCGCTGCCTTCCGGCTGCTTGCGCAAAAGAAAAAAAAAAAAAAAAAAATTTTTTTTTTTTTTTTTTTTTTTTTTTTTTTGCTTGCTTTGTTTTTGTTTTTTGTTTTCACTCATACGCTGCACCATGGTCATTACTCGGACCAAGGGTAGAAAAATAGCATCTACCCAGTAATGATAAGGGCAAGAAGAACCTCCACTCCTTACTGGACCTGGAGGGGAACATGGTGACCGAAGATGAGGAAAAGGCTGAGGTCCTGAACGCCTTCTTTGCCTCCATGTTTAACAGCAAGGCAGGAGTCCAGGATGAGTGGCCTCCTGAGCTGGGTAATAGGGTCGGGGAGCAGTGTAATGCCCCAGAAATCCATGAGGAATTAGTTCGGGACCTGCTGAGCCACTTGGACACCCACAAGTCCATGGGACCAGATGGGATCCATCCTAGGGTGCTGAGAGAGCTGGCAGATGAGCTGGCCAAGCCGCTCTCCATCATTTTCCTCCAGTCCTGGCTCACTGGAGAGGTCCCAGATGACTGGAAACTGGCCAATGTGATCCCCATCCACAAGAAGGACGGATGGAGGAGCCCGGAAACTACAGGCCAGTCAGCCTGACCTCAGTGCCAGGAAAGTGATGGAACAGATTATCCTGGAGGCAATAACTGCGCACCTGAAGGATGGCCAAGGGCTCAGTCCAGCCAACATGGATTTAGGAAGGGCAGGTCCTGCCTCTCCAACCTGATCTCCTTCTATGATCAGGTGACCCGTCTGGTGGACGTGGGGAGGCCTGTGGATGTAGTCTATCTGGACTTCAGCAAGGCCTTTGACACCGTCCCCCACAGTAAACTGCTGGCTAAACTGTCAGCTCGTGGTTTGGACCGCAACACTCTGTGCTGGGTTAGGAACTGGCTGGAGGGCCGAGCCCAGAGAGTGGTGGTGAATGGTGCCGCGTCCGGCTGGCGGCCAGTCACCAGCGGCGTCCCCCAGGGATCAGTGCTGGGCCCCATCCTCTTTAACATCTTCATTGATGATCTGGATGAGGGGGTTGAGTCAGTCATCAGCAAGTTTGCAGATGACACCAAGTTGGGAACAGATGTTAGTCAGTTAGAGGGTAGAAAGGCTCTGCAGAGGGACCTCGACCGACTAGACAGATGGGCAGAGTCCATGGGATGGCATTTAATAAGTCCAAGTGCCAGGTGCTGCACTTTGGCCACGGCAACCCCATGCAGAGCTACAGCTGGGGTCAGAGTGGCTGGAGAGCTGCCAAACAGAGAGGGACCTGGGGGTGCTGATTGACACCCACCTAAACATGAGCCAACAGTGTGCCCAGGTGGCCAAGAAGGCCAATGGCATCCTGGCCTGTATTGGGAATAGTGTGGCCAGCAGGAGCAGGGAGGTCATTCTGCCCCTGTACTCTGCATTGGTTAGGCCACACCTTGAGTACTGTGTCCAGTTCTGGCCCCTCAGTTTAAGAAGGACATCGAGATACTTGAACGTGTCCAGAGAAGGGCAACAAGGCTGGTGAGAGGCCTTGAGCACAAGCCCTATGAGGAGAGGCTGAGGGAGCTGGGATTGTTTAGCCTGGAGAAGAGAAGGATCAGAGGTGACCTCATTGCTCTCTACAACTACCTGAAAGGTGGTTGTAGACAGGAGGGGGTTCGTCTCTTCTCCCAGGCAACCAGCACCAGAACAAGAGGACACAGTCTCAAGCTGTGCCAGGGGAGGTTTAGACTCGAGGTGAGGAGGAAGTTCTTCACCGAGCGAGTCATTCGTCATTGGAATGGGCTGCCCAGGGAGGTGGTGGAGTCGCCGTCCCTGGAGGTGTTCAAGGGGAGATTGGACGTGGCGCTTGGTGCCATGGTCTAGTTGTGAGGTCTGTTGGGACAGGTTGGACTTGATGATCCTTGGGGTCTCTTCCAACCTTGGTTATACTGTGACTGTGATACTGTGACTAAATGAACAGCTTTGAGCCAAGCATCTGTGAAAACAAAGAGCAGTTTGCTCAAATCATTATCTAGGAGAACAAGTACAGTCGCAAAGAATTGCATTTGTTGGTTGGTTTCCACGCAGAAACGTGTGCTTCACACCAGCCTGTGCTGTGCAGGCAGGGTCTGCAGGGAGATGGCTCACGTCCAGGCAGAGCCAAAGTGCAGAATCCCACTGGTTAGGCTGCACCTTGAGTCCTGTGTCCAGTTCTGGGGCCCTCAGTTTAGGAAGGAGGTTGTCTTGCTGGAGCGTGTCCAGAGAAGGGCAACAAAGTTGGTGAGGGGCTTGGCAGACAAGCCCTATGAGGAGAGGCTGAGGGAGCTGGGGTTGCTTAGCCTGGAGAAGAGGAGGCTCAGGGGAGACCTTATTGCTCTCTACAACTACCTGAAGGGAGGTTGTAGACAGGCAGAGGTTGGTCTCTTCTCCCAGGCAGCCAGTACCAGAACAAGAGGACACTGTCTCAGGCTGCACCAGGGCAGGTTTAGACTGGATGTTAGGAAGAAGTTCTATACAGAGAGAGTGATTGCCCATTGGAATGTGCTGCCCGTGGAGGTGGTGGAGTCACCTTCATTGGAGGTGTTCAAGAAGAGGCTTGCTGGGGTGCTTGGTGCCATGGGTTAGTTTTTTTAGTTGTTTAGGTGGGTTGTATTGTATTGTATTGTATTGCATTGTATTGTATTGTATTGTATTGCACTGTATTGTATTGTATTGAGGTGGGTTGGATTGGTTGATAGGTTGGACGAGATGATCTTGAAGGTCTCTTCCAACCTGGTGTATTGTATTGTATTGTATAGAATCACAGGCTGGTTTGAGTTGGAAGGGACTTTGAAGATCCTCTAGTTCTGACCCCTCTGCCATGGGCTGGGACACCTCCTGCTAGACCAGGTTGCTCAAGGCCTCTTACAACCTGGCTTTAAACACTGACAAGGTTGGAGCCCCCACAACTTCCCTGGGCAACCTGGTCGAGTGCCTCACCCCCCTCATGAGGAAGAATTTATTCCCAATGTCTATTCCATATTGAGCTTCTAGTTTGGTCATTATGCCTCATCCTGTCCCTCTGTGCCGTTGTAAACAGCTCCTCTCCAGCTCTCCTGCAGCACCCTTCAACTACTGAAAGGTTGCTCTAAGGTTTGTCCCGGCTCTCCAGGCTGAACAACCCCAATGCTCTCAGTCTGTCCTCAAAGCAAAGGAATTTCAACCCTTGGATCATCTTTGTGGCCTCCTCTGCACCCACTGCAACAGATCCATGAGAAGAGGAGGCTCAGGTGAGACCTTATTGCTGTCTACAACTACCTGAAGGGAGGTTGTAGCCAGGTGGGGGTTGGTCTCTTCTCCCAGGCAACCAGCACCAGAACGAGGGGACACAGTCTCAAGCTACACCAGGGGAGGTTTAGGCTGGAGGTTAGGAAGAAATTCTACACAGAGAGAGTGATTGCCCATTGGAATGTGCTGCCCAGGGAGGTGGTGGAGTCACCATCACTGGAGGTGTTTAGGAAGAGCCTGGATGAGGAACTTGGTGCCATGGTTTAGTTGCTTAGATGGTGTTGGATGATAGGTTGGATGTGATGATCTCAAAGGTCTCTTCCAACCTGGTCTATTCTAGTCTATTCTAGTCTAGTCTAGTCTAGTCTACTTCTATTCTATTCTAGTCTAGTCTAGTCTAGTCTACTTCTATTCTATTCTAGTCTAGTCTAGTCTAGTCTAGTCTACTTCTATTCTATTCTATTCTATTCTATTCTATTCTATTCTATTCTATTCTATTCTATTCTATTCTATTCTATTCTATTCTATTCTATTCTACATTCTATTCTTGTGCTGAGGACTCCAGAGCTGGACACAGTACTGCAGGTAGGGTCTTGTGAGAGTGGAGTAGAAAGAGAACTCCCACTTCATGTTAGCCCAGACAAACACCAGACAAACACCAGGCTTTCTCTCGATGGTCACCACAGAGCCTCGAAGCACAGAGGTCCCAAATGTGGCATTTTTGTTCAGTTCACATGTCAAGAACTACAAAGTTAAAGCTCTGCAATGACTGCAGAAAACATGGTTGCAATTTTTATCTGCAGGGCTCTCATGGTCAAATAGAAGGATCATTTACTCCTGGTGCCTGTGGTGGAGCAGGAAGGAGTTTAAATATACTGAGCTGAATACCAGGCTCAGCCAACATATTTACTAAACACACCAGTTCACATCTGGCTTCTGGGGTGGCTTCACATTCCAATTAACCTGGTTAATTCTGTGATTCAAAGCCTCCAGGGATGAGGCTTCCACCACCTCCCCGAGCAACCTGCTCCAGTTGGATCAATAAGATCCATCTCAAAACTACCAGCCCAGGAGAGATTTCCAAGGCAAAAAGTGATTTGCTGTATCCCCCCACTCAGTTAAGGACACAGATGCTGGAGTTTGTGGTTTCTGGCAAGGACTCTTGCTGCACGTAGCAACCAGGAGTGCAAAGGAGTGGAGGGAGATTTCTAGGCTCCCAAAGGATGCAGCAATAAGAAAAGCTGCCTGAAGGCACGTCAGTCATGCAGATCTCTTGCTGGAGGAGAAGAAAACCATTCTGGCCCCAAATAAGATGAAGAGAATGCAGCAAACCTTAGGGAATTGCTGTTCTCATCTGAGAGCATAGCAATGCAGTTTTAACTAGGAATGGTGGGAAGGGAGCAGGGGTTTGCAGAACTCTGAAGGTTTCTGTTTTCATCTGCTGTTAACCAGCTGAACCAAGGCAGGCAGCATCCTGCACCACCATCTTTTCCTGCCAGTGCAGCCCTTCTGTGTGAATGGTGCCACATCCAGCTGGAGGCCAGGCACTAGTGGTGTCCCCCAGGGATCAGTGCTGGGCCCCATCTGGTTCAATATCTTTATTGATGATCTGGATGAGGGGATTGAGTCCATCATCATCATCAATAAATTTGCAGATGGCACCAAGTTGGGAGCAGGAGTTGATGTGTTAGAGGTTAGGAGAGCTCTGCAGAGAGACCTTGCCAGGCTGGACAGATGGGCAGAGTCCAACAAGATGACATTTAACAAATCCAAATGCCAGGTGCTGCACTTTGGCCACAGCAAGCCCATGCAGAGCTACAGGCTGGGGTCAGAGTGGCTGAGAGCTGCCAAACAGAAAGGGACCTGGGAATGGTGATTGACAGCTGGCTGAACATGAGCCATCAGTGTGCCCAGGTGACCAAGAAGGCCAATGGCATCCTGGCATGCATCAGAAACAGTGTGGCCAGCAGGAGCAGGGAGGTCATTGTGCCCTGTACTCTGCACTGGTTAGGCCATACCTTGGCTACCTTGACCCAGTTCGGGGCTCCTCAATTTAAGAAGAACATTGAGACTCTCAAACATGTCCAGAGAAGGGCAACAAGGCTGGGGAGAGCCCTTGAGCACAGCCCTGTGAGGAGAGGCTGAGGCAGCTGGGATTGTTTAGCCTGCAGAAGAGGAGGCTCAGGGGAGACCTCATTGCTGTCTACAACTACCTGAAGGGAGGTTGTAGCCAGGAGGGGTTGGTCTCTTCTCCCAGCCAATCAGCATCAGAAAAAGAGGACACAGTCTCAAGCTGTGCCAGGGGAAGTTTAGGCTCAAGGTGAGGAGAAAGTTCATAGAATCATAGAATCAATAGAATCATAGAATCCATAAGGTTGGAAAAGACCTCCAAGATCATCAAGTCCAACCTGTCACCCAACACCATCTCATCAAATAAACCATGGCACCAAGTGCCGTAAACCATAAACCATGGCAACCAAGTGTCAACCTGTCACCCAACACCTCATGACTACTAAACCATGGCACCAAGTGCCACATCCAATCCCCTCTTGAACACCTCCAGGGATGGTGACTCCACCACCTCCCTGGGCAGCACATTCCAATGGCTAACAGCTCTCTCTGTGAAGAACGTTCTCCTCACCTCCAGGCTAAACTTCCCCTTTAGGACAGGTTGGACTGGATGATCTGTGAGGTCTCTTCCAACCTTATGAATTCTCTGATTCTATGAATCTGGTCAGCTGCTGCACCCCTGCTCTCTTGGAGGCAGTCCTGCAATAGGAAGGAGCAAGCAGGAGACTGGAAAGCTGCACTAGCCCAACACAGCTCGTTCTGCCAGGCCATGGTGTTGTGCAAGACACTCATAAAAGCAGAGAACCTGATGGAACTGCGTGCAGAGGGAAAATACCCTGCAGGGGAAATGTCTGCCCCCTCCAATTGGCTCTCTCTGAGATGTCAGAGTTAAGGCTGGGACTAGGTCAAGGAGGGAAACGTGCTGCATTTGAAACCTCTTTACCCTCCAGTTATTTGTGTTCACTCAGTCAGCCCCAGTTCATGTTTCTGATGTTCTTTCCCTCTCTCTGTTATGACAGAACTGTGCCAGACAAGACACGTGCCACCTGTAGAATGAGGAGGTCCCTCAGGATCTCCTTCAGGACATATTCACTGTATGGTGACGCTGATGGAAGAGGCTCTCAACCTGTGCTCACACCAGCAGCCACTCTTTAGTGCTGCTTCATCTGCCATGCCAACAGGCTGCAACATTTAGGGTGCTGAATGATCTTGATCATGGCCTTAGTTCTTAATGTTTTGTTTTCAGGGTGTTTTGGTTTGGCTTGGGGATTTTTTGGTGTTGTGGTTTGTTGTTGTTTTTTTCCCTCCCAAGGAATACTCTGAAAAGCAAACTAACAGGGTTACACAGCTCACCAACCCCCAGCAAGTTTGCTATGCCAGTAGGAAAGATTTGGAGCAGAGAACAATCTTATCATAAACACTTCAGGTCTTCCCAGTCCAGGCTGGCAGGTTGACTCCAGCTTTTCATAGCATCATAGAATCAATAAGGTTGGAAAAGACCTCAAAGATCATCAAGTCCTGCCTGTCACCCAAGACCTCAGGACTACTAAACCATGGCACCAAGTGCCACATCCAATCCCCTCTTGAAACGCCTCCAGGGATGGGGACTCCACCACCTCCCTGGGCAGCACATCCCCATGGCTAACAACTCTCTCTGGGAAGAACTTTCTCCTCTCCTCCAGCCTAAACTTCCCCTGGCACAGCTTGAGACTGTGTCCTCTTGTTCTGCTGCTGAGTACTGCGTCCAGTTCTGGAGCCCCTATGCCAAGAGGGATCTGGAGGTGCTGGAAGGTGTCCAGAGCAGGGCCACGAGGATGAGCAGAGGACTGGAGCACCTCTCCTGTGAGGACAGACTGAAGGAGTTGGGGCTGTTCAGTCTGGAGAAGAGAAGGCTCCCAGGTGACCTCATTGTGGCCTTCCAGGATCTGAAGGGGGCTCCAAGAAGGCTGGGGAGGGACTGCTCAGGATCTCAGGGAGTGCTAGGACTAGGGGGAATGGAATGAAGCTGGAGGTGGGGAGATTCAGGCTGGAGGTGAGGAGGAAGTTCTTCCCCATGAGGGTGGTGAAGCCCTGGAATGGGTTGTCCAGGGAGGTGGTTGAGGCCCCGTGCCTGGAAGTGTTTAAGCCCAGGCTGGATGAGGCTCTGGCCAGCCTGATCTAGTGTGGGGTGTCCCTGCCCATGGCAGGGGGGTTGGAACTAGATGATCCTTGTGGTCCCTTCCAACCCTGGCTGAAACTATGATACTATGAAACTATGATTGCCTGGGAGAAGAGACCAACCCCCACCTGGTTACAACCTCCCTTCAGGGAGTTGGAGAGAGCAATGAGGTCTCCCCTGAGCCTCCTCTTCTCCAGGCTAAGCAACCCCAGCTCCCTTGGCCTCTCCTCACAGGGCTTATGCTCAAGGCTTCTCAGGCATTTCCTCTGTGGTGGGATTGTGGAGGTGAGAAAGCAGGAGGAGTGTTGGGCTGAGAGGAAGATAGCCAGGAGATGAGAGGCAAGATGGAAGCAGGGACTGGTTGGAAGGAGTAAAGAGGGAAGAGAAGAACGTAGCAGCAATAAAACAGGCTGGAAGCCGTCTGCTTTTCCACTGAGGTGGGAAAGGTGATGCGATTTAAGGAAGATAAAAGCAAATAAGGTGGGCTCTTTTTTTTTTTCAAGGGTGGTGGGATTCACTGATATGTCTTCAAACCTTTAGTTAGGATGTCAGATAAAAGAGAAAAAAAAAAAAGGAAGAGGATCCAAGATCTAGAGTGAGACTGAAATTGCTGTCTTTCCACGCAAGGCTGTTTGAAGAGTCGTGAAAGCGCTTCATCACCGGTGTGGTGCTTTTGATTTGTGGCAAACAGGTGAAAAATCTATTGGAGAAGCTCTGCATGCATTGCTGGGAGGCTCTTGGATCATGCTGGGTGGCAATCTGAAACAGCTGCTGGAGCAGAACAGAGTTCAGTTCAGGTAAGGAGGATAAGGGCATCTGAGCTTGGCGTCACCGTTTTAAGGGCCTAGAGGTCAGAACCCCATCGAGCTGAGCCCCACACACATGCAGGGTGGAAGTTAGTCCCTCCTGAGTGCCACTCCCATTCTGAATGGGTGTGAACGCTGAGTAAGTGCAGTCCTGTAGCTTCTTCTGTGCCCTCAGGTAAGTCTGTGGTGGAATTTGGGAGGAGTTGCAGACCTCCTAGTGTGGTTACAGCCACGAGTTTGCATAATTCCCCCAATTTCCTCTCCTTATTGATACCACAGAATCATGGAATCAATAAGGCTGGATAAGACCTCAAAGATCATCAAGTCCAACTGATCACCCAAGACCTCATGACTAATAAACCATGGCACCAATTACCACATCCAATCCCCTCTTGAGCACCTCCAGGGATGGTGACTCCACCACCTCCCTGGGCAGCACGTTCCAATAAGTAACAACTCTCTCTGGGAAGAACTTTCTCCTCACCTCGAGTCTAAACCTCCCCTGGTGCAGCTTGAGACTGTGTCCTCTTGTTCTGGTGCTGGGTGCCTGGGAGAGGAGACCAACCCCCACCTCCCTTCAGGTAGTTGTAGAGAGCAATGAGGTCTCCCCTGAGCCTCCTCTTCTTCAGGCTAAGCAACCCCAGCTCCCTCAGCCTCTCCTCTTAGTGCTTACTGCAAAGGAGGGAAAGTTCTAGTGCAAGGGAGGGTGTGTGATTAATTTCCAAGGTTTGGTGGATTAGTGCTAATTAAGCAGGTCCTACTCTAGGTTTTTTCTTGCCCTCCACAATTGCATGTCTTTAAACATTTCAGAATCACAGCTCTTTGGCCAGCAATCAGCAACAGCTCTTATTGGCTTGAGACTAGCATTCAGCTGCTTGCTCCTAGGCCTTGCATGTTATGTGTTCTTTTCTGGAGCCCAGTTGCAGAGCATATTTCTCATATACATTTGGGAAAGGATTGGATCTTTCAGAACAAAGCAGTTTGGGGCTCTCAGTGTGTGCAATATACATCATGCATGTAGCAGTCAAGGATCACCACACATTTTTCCTCTTTTCCCTGGCTTTCTTCGTGGTCCCTAGTTCAAACCTCAAGGTTCCTCCAATGAGACATCTCTTTGCCCCTCCTAGTCCAGAATTTTTGTGGCAGTGGCTTCTTGCCATAACAGAATCTTTGCACAGCTGACTTTGGTTCTAGCTCAGCTCTTTCAGATGCTTGTTCACTGGTGCCCAGTCAGCTCTGACAATACTCTTTGATGGTAGAGAGTAATGACAAGAGAACTAGCTCATCTGCACATGCATACAGGGGTACAGTCAGAACTCACCAAGTTAACTGTGTGGGATCCTTGTTCTGCTCAGTGGCTTCTTGAAATAATGTGATTTCACTTCCAGGATGAAATGAAGATCCCTGCTCCATGTCAATGTTCTTTATCTTCCCACTAGTGCTGTGCATATACAGATGGGTGGGGGATCATGTGCAGACCTCTGGGAGGAATCTGAGGTTCTGCAAGTGGCTTGTCCCTTTGGAATTCCCTCTGGTCACCCCTCCCCAAGGACTGTTCTGTGGAACAAGAAGAGGCATTGATCTTAACAGATGTAACACTCTCCAGTTTACCTATGTCTGAAGTCCCTGAGATTTCATAGCTGCCTTTCTCAACTCCTCCCAAAACTCAGATCCAAGTCCCCAGACTCTTGGATAAAGCAGCTTGACCTTCCCAACAATGCAGGGCTGGGCTCCATATCTGTGCTCCCTGTGCAGAGGAGCAGCAGCAACACTTCAGCTTATTTCCTGGTACAGCATCTAGTGACAGGCCCTTGCTGGCCTAGAAGTTGTGGAGCTCACCCATGAGAGTTCCACATCTGCACCTACTGTGTGAGGTGTGTCCAGGAAGGAGGGACAGCTGCAGAACAGGTGATGGGAAGGGAGAAAGCAGAAAACATCCTGTAGCATGTAAACCCTCCAGTGACCAACTGTTCTTGTGCTCAAAACCACTCCATGATGTGCTAAAAGACCTCTAAAAACAAAACAAACAGAAGTCATGCTGCTGACCAGCTGTGGCTGTTTCACCTGATCTGGGGCAATAAGCAGCTGACTGGCCGTTTGCATGTTAGAATTGCAGCCAAAACCAGAGGAGCTAGGAAGCCACAGCAGCATGGAGCTAATTGTAGTGGGATGTGGGATAGAGAAGCTTAAGAATATCCATAGCAATGGGTGGCTCATTTTTAGTGTCACACAGAATCACAGTGGTTGGAAATGACCCTTCCAGATCAGCATGATCACAGCATCACAGTATCACAGTATCACAGTATCACAGTATCGCTGAGGTTGGAAGAGACCTCGAAGATCATCCAGTCCAACCTGTCACCACAGACCTCATGACTAGACCATGGCACCAAGTGCCACATCCAATCCCCTCTTGAACACCTCCAGGGACGGTGCCTCCACCACCTTCCTGGGCAGCACATTCCAATGGTGAATGACTCTCTTGGTGAAGAACTTTCTCCTCACCTCCAGCCTAAACCTTCCCTGGCACATCTTGAGACTGTGTCCTCTTGTTCTGGTGCTGGTTTCTAGAGAAAAGAGGCCAACCCCTTCCTGGCTACAACCACCCTTCAGGTAGTTGTAGAGAGCAATGAGGTCTCCCCGAGCCTCCTCTTCTCCAGGCTAAGCAACCCCAGCTCCCTCAGCCTCTCCTCACAGGGCTGTGCTCAAGGCCTCTCCCCAGCCTTGTTGCCCTTCTCTGGACACCTTCAAGTGTCTCAATGTCCTTCTTAAACTGAGTGGCCCAGAACTGGACACAGGACTCAAGGTGTGGCCTAACCAAAGCAGAGTATAGGGGCACAATGACCTCCCTGCTCCTGCTGGCCACACTGTTCCTAATGCAGGCCAGGATGCCATTGGCCTTCTTGTCCCCCTCGGCACACTGCTGGCTCTTGTTCAGACAGCTGTCAATCAGCACCCCCAGGTCCCTCTCTGTTTGGGAGCTCTCCAGCTACTCCAACCCCAGCCTGTAGCTCTGCCTGGGGTTGCTGTGGCCAAAGTGCAGCCCCTGGCACTTGGACTTGTTGAATGCCATCCTGTTGGACTCCGCCCATCTGTCCAGTCGGTCGAGGTCCCGACCTGATCTGATAAAACAAAAGGAAACTCCCTTAGCCTTCCCTTGGACACACTACTGTGTCAAAGTAGAGCTCAGGTTCTCTATCTGGCCAATAAAAATCCTAGTGGTCTGGGGAAAGGTAAAGAGGGAAGGACTTGCCTTTAGAGACCACAACAATGATGTGAAGGGAGTGCACACATAGGAAATCCATACATGTTACAACAAAGGGCTTTGTAGAGGTATAAATACATCAGGGGGGTGAAAAATACAACCCAGAAGCTTACAAAAAGAATAAAGGGAGGAAGGGGGGGGGAAATTAGTTGGCAATAGGCAAGGAAATATCATGCAGAAAGCTGCCTGATTTAAAGTCAGTCTGGAGGAAAAATATGGGCAGAGGAAAGAGAAAGGGTAAAAGAAGAAGAAATACAGTTTAATCTGAAATTAATTCCTCTGGGAGCAAAACTAATGGAAGTGGCTTGTGAGAGGCATTATTCTCAGGTCAGCACAAAGCAGAAGAAAAGCAAGAGCAAGTCTATAAAGGTGATGTAGAGGATTAAAGATGGTAGCAATGATTATTTTTCTTTCATAGACTCGCAAAACCCTCCCATTCCTCCACCCCTTTCACCTCAATATTTTAAAAGCATATTGTTTTCTTCTTCTTTTTTTTTCCCTCCCCCCCCCATGTTCAAGTGGGGGTGTCAGCTGCTGACAAACTTCCCAGGAGCCAGCAGTGGTCCCTGGCAGCCCAGCAGCCAGCTGAGTGCTGAGCTGCAGCCAGAGCAGGGAGAGCAGCAGCACAGGGAGGGGATTCTGCCCCTCTGCTCTGCTCTGCTCTGCTCAGCCCCCACCTGCAGCACTGCCTCCAGCTCTGGGCCCTCCCCCAGCACAAGAAGGACCTGGAGCTGCTGGAGAGGCTCCAGAGGAGGCCACAAAGATGATCAGAGAGCTGGAGAACATCCCCTGTGGGGACAGGCTGAGAGAGTTGGGGCTGTTCAGCCTGGAGAAAAGAAGGCTCCAGGGAGACCCTAGTGCAGCCTTGTAGTACCTGAAAGGGCTCCAGGAGAGCTGGGCAGGGACTTTTGACAAGGGCTGGAAGTGCCAGGATGAGGGACAATGGCTTTGAGCTTGAGAAGGGCAGATTTAGACTGGAAAATAGGAAATAATTCTGTCCAGTGAGGGTGGGGAGACTCTGGCACAGGCTGTCCAGGGAGGCTGTGGCTGCCTCCTCCCTGGAGGAGTTCAAGGCCAGGCTGGATGAAGCCTTGAGCAACCCAGGCTGGTGGGAGGTGTCCCTGCCTATGGCAGGGGGTTGGAACTGGTCCCTCCCAACTATACCATTCCATGTATCTGTGAGTGCTATCATCATGTAGTCCAAGCACATGCAAGGGCTTCTCTGTCTGCTCGCTGCTGGCAGCTCTATCCAAAGTGCTGTGTAGCATCAAAACCGCAGTTTGTCACCCACGTGGAATTTACATGTCTCAACGTGCTGCTCACTTCATGTGCAGTGCTTCAGCATCCCTGTAACTGCCAAACTCTTTTGGTTTTACACTGGAGTTAGAGCAGGTGCTGCTCAAGGAAACAGACTGAGAGCATAGTATCATAGTATCATAGTATCAGTCAGGGTTGGAAGGGACCACAAGGATCAGCTAGTTCCAACCCCCCTGCCATGGGCAGGGACACCCCACACTACATCAGGCTGGCCAGAGCCTCATCCAGCCTGGCCTTAAACACCTCCAGGGATGGGGCCTCAACCACCTCCCTGCACAACCCGTTCCAGGGCTTCACCACTCTCATGGGGAAGAACTTCCTCCTCATGTCCAGCCTGAATCTCCCCACCTCCAGATTCATTCCATTTCCCCCTAGTCCTATCACTCCCTGAGATCCTAAGAAGTCCTTCCCCAGCCTTCTTGTAGCCCCCTTCAGATACTGGAAGGCCACAATGAAGTCACCTTGGAGCCTTCTCTTCTCCAGACTGAACAGCCCCAACTCCTTCAGTCTGTCCTCACAGGAGAGGTGCTCCAGCCCTCTGCTCATCCTCCTGGCCCTGCTCTGGGACACCTTCCAGCACCTCCAGATCCCTCTTGTAATAGAGGCTCCAGAACTGGAGGCAGTACCGCAGGTGGGGTCTCCCCAGAGCTGAGCAGAGGGGGAGAATCCCCTCCCTTGCCCTGCTGGCCACACTTCTCCTGCTGCAGCCCAGGCTCTGCTTGGCTTTCCGGGCTGCAAGTGCACCCTGAGAGCTCCTGGGGAGCTTCTCCTCCCCCAGCACCCCCAAGTCTCTCCCCTCAGGGCTGCTCTCCAGCCAGTCCCTGCCCAGCCTGGATGTGTGCCTGGGGTTGTGCACGTGAATGACTTAGTCACTGTCCTTGTAGCAGGATATAGAAGCAAATACTTCCTTCCTTTGAATTCAACAACCCCAGAGAGTGCTACAGGCTGGGGTCAGAGTGGCTGGAAAGCAGCCAGGCAGAAAGGGACCTGGGACTAGTGGTTCACAGCTGGCTGAACATGAGCCATCAGTGTGCCCAGGTGACCAAGAAGGCAAATGGCATCCTGGCCTGCATCAGGAACAGTGTGGCCAGCAGGAGCAGGGAGGTCATTGTGCCCTGTGCTCAGCACTGCTTAGGCCACACCTTGAGTCCTGTGTCCAGTTCTGGGCTCCTCAATTTAAGGACATTGAGACACTTGAATGTGTCCAGAGAAGGGCAACGAGGCTGGGGAGGGGTCTGGAGCACAGCCCTGTGAGGAGAGGCTGAGGGAGCTGGGGTTGCTTAGCCTGGAGAAGAGGAGGCTCAGGGGAGACCTTATTGCTGTCTGCAACTCCCTGAAGGGAGGTTGTAGCCAGGTGGGGGTTGGTCTCTTGTCCCAGGCAAGCAGCACCAGAACAAGAGGACACAGTCTCAAGCTGTGCCAGGGGAAGTTTTAGGCTGGAGGTGAGGAGAAAGTTCTTCCCAGAGAGAGTTGTTAGGCATTGGAATGTGCTGCCCAGGGAGGTGGTGGAGTCACAGTCCCTGGAGGCGTTCAAGAGGGGAGTGGATGTGGTGCTTGGTGCCATGGTTTAGTAGTCATGGGGTCTGTGGTGACAGGTTGGACTTGATGAACTTGGAGGTCTTTTCCAACCTTACTGATTCTGTGATCAGTTTTGCACCAGCTATGTAGTGAAGATTCAGAGCTCCATAGAATGGTTTGGGTTGGAAGTGACCTTAAAGATCATCCAGTTCCAACCCCCTACTATGGGCAGGGACACCTCCAACCAGCCCTGGTTGCTCAAGGCCTCATTCAGCCTGGTCTTGAACATCTCCAGGGAGGGGGCATCCACAGCCTCCCTGGACAGCCTCTTCCAGTGTCTCACCACCCTCACTGTAAAGAATTTCTTTGTAATCTGCAGTCTAAATCTCCCCTCCTCAAGCTTCAAGATGTGTAAGAGGTGTGGAATGAGCATCATCAGTTCATTCTTCTCTTGGACTTTTCAGATGTTTCTGGAAATGAGAATGGGGAGGTGGGGGGGAAGTAATTTCTCATAAGCTTTTTATCTGTAAAAACGATTCTGATGAGCAATCTTTTGACTACATCTTTGCATATTTCTGCTTAGAGAGTGGAAAGAAACAGAATTTTTTTCATGCTCTGTCGTTTACTCTGTGGCTTTTGATCTTGCCTCTGGCCCAGAGATGGTCTTGCTTTGAAAAGTCTGTGGTAAATCACCAGGGTGAGAAAGGAGCTTATCTGTGTGCCCTGAATGTAGTCAAATTTGTGTTACACCCTCTGGGATCTGATAACAGCAGGCTGAGCGTGCAAACAGAGACACAGACGTGCAGGTAATCCACTCGTTTGCCAGCCTGAGCAAATATTGACAGAAGTGACACGATCCATCTGGGGAATGACCCACCACCCTGGTGACAGGTCACAGCCCTCCCTGGAGCTGGGGTGTGAAAACATGGGATGTACAGGGCTCAGCCCCGTTTGCCAGGGGTTAAAATTGATCAAGTCAGAGAATCTCCAAACTAAACCTCCTGTGGCGCAACTGGAGGCCAGTTCCTCTTCTCCTGTCCTTTTGCACTTGGGAGAGGAGAATCACAGAGCCACAGAGTCACAGAATCACAGAGTCATAGAGCCACAGACTCACAGGGTCACAGAATCAGAGTCACAGGGTCACAGAATCACAGAGTCACAGAGCCACAGGGTCACAGAATCACAGAGTCACAGAATCACAGAGCCACAGAGCCACAGAGTCACAGAGTCACAGAGTCGTAGACTCACAGAGTTACAGAATCAGAGTCACACAGTTACAGTCACTGAATCACAGAGTCAGAGTCACAGAATCACAGAGCCACAGAATCATAGAGTCACAGAATCACAGTCACAGAGTCACAGTCACAGAGTCACTGAGTCACAGTCACAGAGTCAGTCACTGAATCACAGAGTCACAGAATCACAGAGTCACAGAGTCACAGTCATAGAGTCACAGTCACAGAATCATAGAGTCACAGAATCACAGTCACAGAATCACAGTCACAGAGTCACTGAGTCACAGAGTCACAGAATCAAAGTCACAGAGTCAGAGTCACTGAATCACAGATTCACAGAATCATAGAGTCACAGAGTCACAGTCATAGAGTCACAGAGTCAGTGAATCACAGTCATAGAGTCACAGTCACAGAGTCACAGAATCATAGTCACAGTCACTGAATCACAGTCATAGAGTCACAGTCACAGAATCACAGTCACAGAGTCACAGAATCATAGTCACAGTCACTGAATCACAGTCATAGAGTCACAGTCACAGAATCACAGTCACAGAGTCACAGAATCATAGTCACAGTCACTGAATCACAGTCATAGAGTCACAGTCACAGAATCACAGTCACAGAGTCACAGAATCATAGTCACAGTCACTGAATCACAGTCATAGAGTCACAGTCACAGAATCACAGTCACAGAATCATAGTCACAGAATCATAGTCACAGTCACTGAATCACAGTCATAGAGTCACAGTCACAGAATCACAGTCACAGAATCATAGTCACAGAATCATAGTCACAGTCACTGAATCACAGTCATAGAGTCACAGTCACAGAATCACAGTCACAGAATCACAGTCACAGAGTCACAGAATCACAGTCACAGAGTCACAGAATCACAGTCACAGAGTCACAGTCACAGAATCACAGTCACAGAGTCACAGAGTCACAGTCACAGAGTCACTGAATCACAGTCATAGAGTCACCGAGTCACAGAATCATAGAGTCACAGAATCACAGAATCAGAGTCACATCAGCAGACACGCTGGAGGGAAGGGATGCCATCCAGAGGGACCTTGACAGGCTGGAGAGGTGGGCACAGGCCAACCTCAGGAGCTTCAACAAGACCAAGTGCAGGGTCCTGCATCTGGGTCGAGGCAATCCCAGGCACAAATACAGGTTGGGCAGTGACTGGCTGGGGAGCAGCCCTGAGGAGAGAGACTTGGGGGGTGCTGGTGGACGAGAAGCTCAACAGGAGCTCTCAATGTGCACTTGCAGCCCGGAAAGCCAATCAGATCCTGGGCTGCAGCAGGAGAAGTGTGGCCAGCAGGTCAAGAGAGGTGATTCTCCCCCTCTACTCAGCTCTGGTGAGACCCCACCTGGAGTACTGCCTCCAGTTCTGGAGCCCCTATGCCAAGAGGGATCTGGAGGTGCTGGAGCGTGTCCAGAGAAGGGCCACGAGGATGATCAGAGGGCTGGAGCACCTCTGCTGTGAGGACAGACTGAAGGAGTTGGGGCTGTTCAGTCTGGAGAAGAGAAGGCTCCAAGGTGACCTCATTGTGGCCTTCCAGTATCTGAAGGGGGCCTACAAGAAGGCTGGGGAGGGACTTTTCAGACTATCAGGGAGTGATAGGACTAGGGGGAATGGGATGAAGCTGGAGGTGGGGAGATTCAGGCTAGATGTGAGGAGGAAGTTCTTCACCGTGAGGGTGGTGAAGGCCTGGAATGGGTTGTGCAGGGAGGTGGTTGAGGCCCCGTCCCTGGAGGTGTTTAAGCCCAGGCTGGATGAGGCTCTGTCCAGCCTGATCTAGGGTAGAGTGTCCCTGCCCATGGCAGGGGGGTTGGAACTAGATGATCCTTGTGGTCCCTTCCAACCCTAACTGAAACTATGAAACTATGAAACTATGAATCACAGTCATAGTCACAGTCACAGAATCATAGAATCACAGTCACAGAGTCACAGTCACACAGTCACAGAGTCACAGAGTCACAGAGTCACAGAATCACT
The DNA here is from genome assembly GCA_015227895.2 of Colaptes auratus. NCBI lineage: Eukaryota > Metazoa > Chordata > Aves > Piciformes > Picidae > Colaptes > Colaptes auratus. The sequence goes on along the minus strand of CM037647.1, from coordinate 2,330,989 downwards.
GAATCAATGTTAGAGCCTGGAAGGGACCTCCAGAGATCATCCAGTCCAACTCCTCTGCCAAAGCAGGATCACCCTGGGTAGTCTGCATAGGAAGGCATTCAGGTGGGTTCTGAAAGTCTCTAGAGAAGGAGACTCCCCAACCTCTCTGAACAGCCTATTCCAGGGCTCCAGCACCCTCACAGTAAAGAAGTTTCTCCTCAAGTTGAGGTGAAACCTTCTATGTACAAGTTTGTATCCATTGTTCCTTGGCTCATTACTGTGCACCACCAAAAAGACCTTGGCCTTCTCCACTTGACACCCACCCCTCAGATACTGATAGACATAGGTCAGATCCCGTCTCAGCCTTCTCTTCTCCAGACTAAACAGCCCCAGGGCTCTCAGTCTCTCTTCATGGGGGAAGAGAGTCAAAGGAGTCAAAGGAGTGACCCTGACCTTCCAGCACCATGTGTCAGAAGTTGCTTCTGAAGGCTGCTACAGTGGTGTTTGCTGCAGAATGGTAACTTCAGGTGTGACCATGCTCCATGTCCCACTCAGATTTTAGGTAGGCTGAATGACCTCCTGGGAGTGCTTCCCTCCACTGCTAGCAATGTGTTCAGGTGGCCAATAAAGCCAACAGCATCCTAGCTTGGATCATCAATAGCATGGCCTGCAGGACTGGGGAAGTGATTGTGCCCCTGCTTTCAGCACTGATGAGGCCACACTTTGAGTGTTGTGTTCAGTTTTGGGCCCCTGACTACACAGAATTGTTAGGATGGAAGGGACCTCAAGGATCATCCAGTTCCAACCCCCTGCCATGGACAGGGACACCTCACACTACAGCAGGTTGCTCACAGCCACATCCAGCCTGGCTGCAAACACCTCCAGGGATGAGGCTTCCACCAGTTCCCTGGGCAACCTGTGCCAGTCTCTCACCACCCTCATGGGGAACAACTTCTTCCTCACATCCAATCTGAATCTACCTATTTCTAGTTTTGCTCCACCCCCCCCCCAGTCCTATTGCTCCCTGACACCCTCAAAAGTCCTTCCCCAGCTTTCCTGTAGCCCCCTTCAGATACTGGAAGGCCACAAGAAGGTATCCTCAGAGCCTTCTCCCCAACTCTCTCAGTCTGTCTCCAGAGTAGAGCAGCTCCAGCCTTCTGCTCCTCCTCGTGGTCCTTCTCTGGACACCTTCCAGCCCCTCCAGATCCTTCCTGGAACAGAGGCTCCAGAGCTGGACCCAGAGCTCCAGCTGTGGTCTCAGCAGAGTGGAGCAGAGGGGCAGAATCCCCTCCCTGCCCTGCTGGCCACACTTCTCTGGCTGCAGCCCAGGCTCTGCTTGGCTCTGTGGGCTGCAAGTGCTCACTGCTGGCTCCTGTTGAGCTTCTCCTCCCCCAGCACCCCCAAGGCCTTTTCTTCAGGGCTGCTCTCCAGCCAGTCCCTGTCCAGCCTATATCCTTGCTCCTGCTAGAAGAACTGAGCAGAAACATTGTGGCAGGGTAATATTGGTAAAACATCTTTCTAGCAAACACTACACTCCCAAAGGGAAGGAAGTGTCTTCTACCCCATCAAAGAAGCAACTCTCAGCAGCTGTCTTCCTCCACCCCATCAAAGAAGCAACTCTCCCTCTGCTTCTTGGAAGTCTCACTCCTTGCCAGCAAATAACCTTAATGCCTAAAGCAGCAAGCACAGAGACTGGAGGTTGGTTCCCTCCCCAAATAGTTTCACTTTTTCTTCCATCCAGGTGAACATTTCCTTCCAGCACATTGCAGCTTTTTCTTGCCTTTTGAAATAACCTGGTCGGTATGTCTGATTCTCACACATCTCTAATTGTCTTCTTGCTGGAGGGGAGCTGAAATGAAACCTTTCATGATGCCAGTGGCTCCAACTGTTCTACCTGTTTGGGTGGGCATGAATGCTTGTGTCCCCCTGATATCATTGAGTCAGGACTGCTAAAGGAAAGCAGGGAAAGAAAGTCTTTGCTTATCACTTGACATTTCTGCCTTGCTAATCTGATTCCAAAGAAAAAATTGTTGATAGGAGTTCCTGGTTCAGATCCTCTTTGTTGCCAAAGCTGATGTTAAGGCACGTGCAACAGCAACTGGATGAGCAAGTTGGGCTTGCTGAGTTCAGACCCAGATCTGTTTACAATTTACTGAGTTGCCAGCTCCCAGATGCCAGCTCACAACCAGGGGAATAGCTGCCCATTCAATGGAACTGAGTCACACAACCTGGCTTCTTCCTGTCCTGCTGCCAAACCCCAAGTCTGGGTGATGCTCCAGCTCAAGAAACCTCTGTGTCAATGATTGTGCTCAGCTGGTGCCCCTGGCTAGATGACTGATGAGAGAACCAGCCTGTGTTCTCCCCGCTCCAACCCTCCCCCAAGTGCTCCCTATGTGGTTTTTATTACCCACACTGTCTCTTGCAGCACAGTCTGGCCAAGCCAGTGAGACAGTGGCAGAGGAATGCAACTTAAGCTACTTTTTGTGTGCCTGTCCAGACTCTTCCTGCTACAAGGGGGAAGTATCAGCAACCTTAGTGTGCTCTCAGACAAGGCAGGGAAAACACCTGCTTGGGGAATTCGTGTGAGTGGGGACAAGCTGTGAGGCACCCACCACAGGATCAAGTGGTATGGTTAGAGAAGGTGATGAGCCTGCCACACTTTGAACAGAATAGATAGCATTATCCAGATGTTCCTTGTGCCCTAAATCAAGCTCCAGCTTCAGTTTTTTAAACTCTGTATTTCTGGTCACATAGAGAAGATTAAAGTGTTCACAGGTTTCCTTTTCCTTTTAAACCCAGCAATATAAAATCATCTCCTTAAAGGATTGACTTGCCTTGTGCTGCAGGAAGAGGCCTTAAGAGAGTCAGAAAGCACAGAATCACAGAGTGCATCAGGTTGGAAGGGATCCTCAAAAGTCATCTTCTCCAACCCCCTGCACTGAGCAAGGACATAGAATCATAGAATTGTCAGGGCAGGAAGGGACCTCAAGGCTCAGCCAGTTCCAACCCCCCTGCCATGGGCAGGGACACCTCACACCACAGCAGGTTGCTCACAGCCACATCCAGCTTGGCTGCAAACACCTCCAGGCAGGAGGCTGCCACCACCTCCCTGGGCAGCCTGTGCCAGGCTCTCACCACCCTCATGGGGAAAAACTTCCTCCTAACATCTAATCTAAATCTCCCCTCCTCTAGGTTGGACCCATTCCCCCCAGTCCTATCTCTCCCTGACACCCTAAAAAGCCCTTCCCCAGCTTTCTTGTAGCCCCCTTCAGATACTGGAAGGCCATAAAAAGGTCTCCTTGGAGCCTTCTCCTCTCCAAACTGAACAACCCCAACTCTCTCAATCTGTCTTCATAAGAGCAGAGCTCCAGCCCTCTGATCATACTCGTAGCCCCTCTCTGGGCACATTCCAGCAGGGCTCCATCAAGTGTGACCTTGAATGTCTCCAGAGATAGAGCCTCTACCACATCTCTGGTCAACCTGTTCCAATGTTTCATGACCCTCATAGTGAAGAACTTCCTTCTAATGTCCAAGACTTAAACATAGGTTGTAAGAGTTACTTATTGGCTCTGAAGTAGCAAAGCCTTCACTTTAGTAATGTCTTCAGGGAAGCTATCCAAGCAGTTGGTAAGAATCTTTATGTTCTTACCCTTGGGCATGACCACCTGCAGAAAGCCAGCTTCACTCAAGGTTAACAAGGAGGTGGAAGCCTTTTGGGAGACCACAGGCTTTATTTTTCTGCATGGCTGGTGTCAGAGCCCATGGGGTCAGTTGGTCACCTTGTCTGGATCAATGACCAGTGGCAAGCCATATTCACAGAATCACAGAATGGTAGAAGTTGGAAGGGACCACTGGGGATCACTCAGTCAAACCTCCCTGCTAGAACAGGGTCTCTCACAGCAGCTTGCCCAGGATCACGGTGGCCAGGTGGGTTTGGAATCTCTCCACACAAGGAGACTCCACAACCTCTCTGGGCAGCTTGCTCCAGGCCTCCAGCACCCTCACATCAAAGAAGTTTCTTGTCTTGTTGACATGGAACTTCCTGGGTTCCAGTCTGTGCCCATTGCCCCTTGCCCTGTCCCTGGGCACCTCTGAGCAGAGTCTGGCCCCAGCCTCTTGCCCCCCACGGCTCCTGTAGCTCTTGCTGGGCATTGCTCAGATCCCTTCTGAGGTTGCCCTTCTCCAGGCTCTCAGCCCCAGGGCTCTCAGCCTTTGCTCCTCACAGAGCTGCTCCAGGCCCCTCAGCCTCCACTGTAGCCTCCACTGAACTCTCTCCAATAGTTCTTCGTCTCTTTTGAATCATGGAGCCCGGAACTAGAACCAGTACCGCGGATGCATCCTTGCTAGGGCAGAGTATTCCTTTATGATTTCACTGCCTGTACACCAGCTCCCTGCCAAAACCAGTTGGTATTGCTGGAGATGAGCCACTTGCATCCTGTTGGCACGCTCCACATTCATGGCTGTTCCTTTTTGGCTCCATTCCCTTGAAGAGGAGAGGAGCAGCTGTGCCGGAAATGATGCTCGCACCACCCAGCGCTTCTCCTGCACAAACACAACCTGCTGAGAGGCACCTGGCGCCAATCCTCCCGAGGTGCATGATCCCATGACACCAAGGGAGGGCTGCCACAAGCAGTGGGCAGGCTGGACATGTCCTGTAGCTGGGATCTGACCTCCACAGAGGCCAATAGTGCAGAGGTTTGGCAATGAGAACTTGATGCATCCATCTCCTAGGCAGCAGCCCCAGAGTGAGGAGAAAAAATGGAAGCTGTTCTTCTGGTCTGGAGAAAAGGGTTTCTACCAGCATATCAAAACCATTCTCTTACTTTAATTCCATTACAAAGAGTGTTCAAACCCTTTTTTACACTGGTTATTCTAAAATTAATTGTGTGTAGGGTTGTTTCTGTATTGATTTTTCCATTTGCCACTTATCAGTGCTTCTAAAAGGGAAAGGGAAACTCACATCACCTGCCAGCACTGAGCAGAAACGCAGCAGAATGTCAGCTGAGAAGTACAAGAGAAAGGTAAAACAACCTGTCTTCCTAACAGAATCATAGAATCAATGAGGTTGGAAAAGATCTGAGATCATCAAGTCCAACCTATCACCCAACACTACATGACTACATGAATACTAAACCATGGCTCCAAGTGCCACATCCAATCCCCTCTTGAACACCTCCAGGGATGGGGACTCCACCACCTCCCTGGGCAGCACATTCCAACAGATAACAACTCTCTCTGGGAAGAACTTTCTCCTCACCTCCAGCCTAAACCTCCCCTGGCACAGCTTGAGACTGTGTCCTCTTGTTCTGGTGCTGCTTGCCTGGGAGAAGAGACCAACCCCCTCCTGGCTACAACCTCCCTTCAGGGAGTTGGAGAGAGCAAGAAGGTCTCCCCTGAGCCTCCTCCCCTCCAGGCTAAGCAACCCCAGCTCCCTCAGCCTCTCCTCACAGGGCTGTGCTCCAGACCTCTCCCCAGCTTTGTTGCCCTTCTCTGGACACCTTCAAGTCTCTCAATGTCCTTCTTAAATTGAGGGGCCCAGAACTGGACACAGGACTCAAGGTGTGGCCTAACCAGTGCTGAGCACAGGGCACAATGACTTCCCTGCTCCTGCTGGCCACACTCTTCCTGATGCAGGCCAGGATGCCATTGGCCTTCTTGGTCACCTGGGCACACTGCTGGCTCATGTTCAGCTGCTGTCAACCAGTACCCCCAGGTCTCTCTCTGCCTGGCTGCTCTCCAGCCACTCTGACCCCAGCCTGCAGCTCTGCATGGGGTTGTTGTGGCCAAAGTGCAGCACCTGGCACTTAGACTTGTTTAATGCCATCAGGTTGGACTCTGCCCATCTGTCCAGCCTGTCGAGGTCCCTCTGCAGAGCTCTCCTATCCTCTAACAGATCAACTCCTGCCCCCAGCTTGGTGTCTTTTGCAAATTTACTGATGATGGACTCAATCACCTCATCCAGATCATCAATAAAATACTGAACAGGATGGGGCCCAGAATATATGTATCCTAAAGAGAAGAAGGACCTGGAGATGTAGAAAGGAGTGGAAAGAAGTCAAAGGAAGGAAAATACCTCAGTAGTTTGAAGCATTTAATAGAGTAGTTTCTAAGTATACCTGGAGAAAAGGAAGCTTGTTGGGCTTCATGTAGAACAGGTGATTTTGCAGGGGTTTGGATGTCTGTATGCATGCTTAAAACTGTAGGGATTAATACATTTTAAAAGGGATTCATGCATCAAAAGCTTGTGAGATGCCAAGGTTTAGCTGAGGGATTGTCACAGAGAAGAGGGACATTGGTTTAAACACCACACTGTGCCTTCACAGCTAAAGGCATCATCCAAACAATCTGTGACTAACTAGTTTAATTTCACAGAATCACAGAATTGTTAGGGTTGGAAGGGACCTCAGGGTTCCAACTCCCCTGCCATGGGCAGGGACACCTCCCACTAGAGCAGGTTTCCTCTGGAGCAGACTGGCCCCATTCATGATGGGAATCTCTTAACCAGAATTTCCTCCTGGGTGTTACATGAGGCTTGTCTGGCACTAAAACATAATCATTCTGTGCTTAGTTTGGGTCTTCTTCAGTCTAAAATGCACAAATCAGTGAGAGGGGTGTCTTGAAGCATGATGCCAAACACTTGCATTGTGACCTTGAGCATGGGACAAGGACATTGGATAAGTTTAGACCTGGCTGGATAATGCTAAAGGACCATGTAGATCAGGGGGGGTTGCTTCTAACATGGACTTCTTCCTTCTGTCTCATGTGAGAAGTTAAGACCTGGCTGGATAATGCTAAAGGACCATGTAGATCAGAGGGGGTTGCTTCTAACATGGACTTCTTCCTTCTGCCTCAGGAGGGAAGCTCCCAAATGGATGTATCCCTTGAACACAGGTTTCACCCTGGATGGAGTTGATCTGTACCCAGAAAGAGCCTGGGCGTAAGGTGGCACACACACAACATGAGTGGGTAACCGAAACAAGGTCTCAGGAATGAGCATGAGGGTGTGAAAAGTCAGTCAGATTTCTTGCAGGGGAGGAACTGTCTGACTTCATGGCCAGCAGGAGCAGGGAATTCATTCTGCCCTGTACTCAGCACTGGTTAGGCCACACCTTGAATCCTGTGTCCAGTTCTGGGCTCCTCAGTTTAGCAAAGATGTTGAGCTTCTGGAAGGTGTCCAGAGAAGGGCAACAAAGCTGGGGAGGGGTCTGGAGCACAGCCCTGTGAGGAGAGGCTGAGGGAGCTGGGGTTGCTTAGCCTGGAGAAGAGGAGGCTCAGGGGAGACCTTCTTGCTGTCTACTATTGCTGTCCCCTGCTGAAGGGAGGTTGTAGCCAGGTGGGGGTTGGCCTCTTCTCCAGGCAGCCAGCACCAGAACAAGAGGACACAGTCTCAAGCTGTGCCAGGGGAGGTTTAGGCTGGATGTTAGGAAGAAATTCTTCACAGAAAGAGAAATTTGCCAAGGGAATGTGCTGCCCAGGGAGGTGGTGGAGTCACCATCACTGGGGGCGTTTAGGAAGAGCCTGGATGAGGCACTTGGTGCCATGGTTTAGTTGATTAGATGGTGTTGGGTGATAGGTTGGACTTGATGATCTCTGAGGTCTTTTCCAACCTGGTTAATTCTATTCTATTCTATTCTATTCTATTCTATTCTATTCTATTCTATTCTATTCTATTCTATTCTATTCCATTCCACTCTACTTCCAAGGTTCATTCCCAGGGATGTGGAATAAGGAGTCTTGCCAAAGTATATTTTCAGCATTATGTTTTGTGGTTTTCTGTCCTGCACTGAACTTTTTGGCAGGCTGCCCACCTGACAACTTTTGTGGCCTGCAGAGCCCTATTAGTCTTTAGGCTGAGCAGTAATTAAGGGCTTTTCAAATCCAGGGGTGGATTTCATCCAGACGACAAACACCCTGAGCCATTAACCATGGCCTTGATTCTTGCAGTCCTTCTCCACCTGGAAATCTCCATTGCTTTTAATGGGTTTCAGTACAAGCAACTATTTGAAGCAATGTGAAAATGAGGTCCTGTAGGTTCTTGCAACAGGTTGTTGCCCTGAGTGACTCTTAGTGAAGAGGCATACACTGCTTTGCTCAATAAAAGTTGGGTAGTTTTCATGGCAAGGGCTTGCTGTGATAGAATAGAATAGAATAGAATAGAATAGAATAGAATAGAATAGAATAGAATAGAATAGAATAGAATAAAATGGAATGGAATGGAATAGAATAGAATAGAATAGAATAGAATAGAATAGAATGGAATGGAATGGAATGGAATAGAATAAAATGGAATGGAATGGAATGGAATAGAATAGAATAGAATATAGAATAGAATAGAATAGAATAGAATAGAATAGAATAGAATGGAATGGAATAGAATAGAGTAGAATAGAATAGAATGGAATGGAATGGAATGGAATGGAATAGAATAGAATAGAATAGAATAGAATAGAACAGAACAAACCAGGTTGGAAAAAACCTTCAAGATCATTGTGTCCAACCCATCATCCAACACCACCTAATCAACTAAACCATGCAACCAAACACCCCATCAAGTCTCCTCCTAAACACCTCCAGAAGGAAGAGAGGGAATGGTCTGGGATGTTAGGAAGACAGACTCAAACTGGAGATTAGGAAGAAATCCTCTATGGCAAGATTGGCGAGACACTGGAACAGGTTGTCCAGGGAGGCCGTGGATGGCCCCGCCCTGCAGGTATCCAAGGCCAAGTGTTGGGTGATAGGTTGGGCTGGATGATCTCAAAGGTCTTTTCCAACCTGGTTAATTCTATTCTATTCAAATTGCAGGAGGTCTTGAGCCCCCTGGGCTAGTGGGAGGTGTCCCTGCCCATGGTTGGGGACTCAGAACTAGATGACCTTCAAGGTGCCTTCCAACCCAGCCCATTCTCTGAATCTCTGATTCTGTGATCCATTACGAAGTGCATGAGAGGGGAGGTAGCGAATGGGGAGGTATTTTGTTAGATGCAGATTGCTTTACAGAGCCCATGGCTGTAGCTGTTTCTAGCAGCTGCAGATGTGGTCAAACCCACCTCAGGAACACAGTGCTGGTCAAATCAACAGTTCTCATTCCCAGTCATGTACTGTGATGTTATTTTGCCTGTTTAGCTGCTTAGCTGGACTTCTTTTCTTTAACTTCTCAGCAAGCTGACCTGAAAACAAGAGGAAATTCTTTCTCTTTCATGAGAATATTCATTTTACTACTTCACCTTAACTTCACACTTGATGTTCTTGCGAGGTTTGTGCCTGACAGGGGATTTCAGGCTTCATTTCAGTGATGAAAGGAGTTCATAGTCAGATCTGGTACCCAACTGGCCCAAGGTGATATATGTGAACATAAGATTAAAGACCTCACTGCATGCAGAAAGGTTTCTAAACCCTGAAGCTACTGCATTTTGGTGGCATGTTGCTTGGATAGAGCCTTGTGATCCTGTAAATGGCTCAGCATACAGGAGAGGCATCAGCAGGGAATCTGAAGATTTCTACCACTGCAGTCAGGTGATGACAGCTACTTGCAAGGGACATCTTTTACCCTCACTTTAAGAAGGACATTGAGACACTTGAAGGTGTCCAGAGCAGGGGAACGAGGCTGGGGAGAGGCCTGGAGCACAGCCCTGTGAGGAGAGGCTGAGGGAGCTGGGGTTGCTTAGCCTGCAGAAGAGGAGGCTCAGGGGAGACCTTCTTGCTCTCTGCAACTCCCTGAAGGGAGGTTGTAGCCAGGAGGGGGTTGGTCTCTTCTCCCAGGCAACCAGCACCAGAACAAGAGGACACAGTCTCAAACTGCACTTGGGGAAGTTTAGGCTGGAGGTGAGGAGAAAGTTCTTCCCAGAGATAGTTGTTAGCCATTGGGATGTGCTGCCCAGGGAAGTGGTGGAGTCCCCATCCCTGGAGGTGTTCAAGAGGGGATTGGATGTGGCACTTGGTGCCATGGTTTAGTAGTCATGAGGTGTTGGGTGACAGGTTGGACTTGATCTTTGAGGTCTCTTCCAACCTTACTGATTCTGTGATTCTATGATCTTCATGTTCCTGTGTCTGTGTAGCTTTATCCCAGCTCTTCCACTTCTAATGGAGAACTGCAGGGTGCTGTATTTGATGCATGCTCTTCTGGAGAAGAGAAGACTGAGAGGGGTTTTATTAAATATCTGAGGGCTGGGGGTCAAGAGGGAGGGGACAGGTTCTGCTCAGTTGCATCCTGGGATAGGACAAGGGACAATGGATATAAACTACAGCACAGGAGGTTCCACCTCAATATGAGAAGGAACCTCTTCACTGTGAGGGTCACAGAGCACTGGAGCAGGCTGCCCAGAGAGGTTGTGGAGTCTCCTTCTCTGGAGCCTTTCCATCCCTGTCTGGATGTGCTCCTGTGTGACCTGTGCTGGATGGTGTTGAGGCCCTGGAATGGGTTGTGCAGGGAGGTGGTTGAGGCCCCGTCCCTTGAGGTGTTTAAGACCAGGCTGGATGAGGCTCTGGCCAGCCTGATCTAGTGTAGAGTGTCCCTGCCCATGGCAGGGGGGTTGGAACTAGATGATACTTGTGGTCCCTTCCAGCCCTAACTGAAACTATGAAACTATGAAACTATGGATTCTATGGTCTTGCTCTGGCAGGGTGGTTGGATTTGAATATCTCCAGAGGTGATTTTCAACCCCTAACATCCTGTGATGTTGTAAATATTCCCCTTGGGGAGCTCGATTCCCTTCAGTGCCCTTAGTAGAACATTTGGTCTTCCACCTCAGGGATCTGAGCTGCAACCCTGAAGCTGAATCTTGAGACTGTTCACTGCTGCTGCAGAGCTGGCCAGTGGGAGAAGGCAGAGAAGCTGGAACTTTGTGGTGGCTACTGCTGTGTAACTGAACCAGCCACACCACTGAGAGTGGGAGGAGAATCCAAGGCTGTGGAATGAGGAGGTGAGAGATTGAATGGCTTGTTTGTTCTGGTTTTACCTTGGTATCACCTGGATTATTCACTACCATAAGGGTTATTAACACAGGTTGTGTGACTTCCAAGCAAGCAAGGAGTTCAAAATCTGCCTGAAATAGTCACAAAGCACACCCATTGCTTCTCTGGGGCATAAAGATGTGGGTTGAGTACCTCTCTCAGCAGTGAGGGGTGAGCAACAGTGGTGAGCAACCTATGGAGCTGAGATGCAGTCACCTCTTGGAAATATGGGAATGAAGTCCTTCTACATGGCTATATCACCTGCCTTTCTGGAAGGCTACTGGTGACACTGAGCAGATCCCCTCTCAGGCTTCTCTTCTTCAGGCTAAACAGCCCAGGTCTCTCAGCCTTTCCTCCTCACAGACATGCTCCAGTCCTCTAAGCATACTATTGGCCCTCTGCTAGACTCTCTCCAGTAGCTACTTGTGTCTCTTGGACTGTGAAGCCCAGAGCTGGATGCAGTACTCCAGATATGGCCTCAGCAGGGCAGGACAGAAGGGGATGAGTGTATCCCTTGACCTGGTGGTCACACAATTCTTAATGCACCCCAGGAGACCGCTTGGTTCTTAGCCACAAGGTCACATTCCCAGTTTGTGGTCAAACCAGCAAATTTATTGTCCACCAGCACTCCCAGGTCCTTCTCCACAGGGCTGATTTCCAGCAGGTCAACCCCAACCTGTGCTGGTGCAGGGAGCTGGTTATTCCTCCCCAGCTGCTGGACCCCACACCTGCCCTTATTGAACCTCATGTGTTTCACCTCTGCCCAACTCTTAATCCAAAGAGTTAGGTACCTAGGAGTTGTAGAAAATCAATGCCAAAGGCTTGCCAGAAGTCACACAAGAGTTCAGGTGTGAAGTCAGGAGTCACCATAGCCAGAGCTCCAAGTTCCATGGCCACATCTTCAAGAGTCACCACAGCCAGATCTCCACGATAAGAAGTCCAGTGCTGACTCACAGCCATCCTGCAGATAAGATTTCAGTTAAAATGTGAGATGCTTCACTGCTCCTGCTCCTTTTCCTCTACCTAACACGAGTGAGTGGGTTGCCAGTTTGACCACACAACCCCCAGGGCTCAGAGAACACTTTCAGCTTAGCTAAATCAAACCCTCCACTATGTGGCCACGGAAACTCAGCTGAACCACAGCTGTCCGTGAGAAATCAGACCCTGGGTTCACAATGTCACCCAGCATTAGCAAGGCACAACATCAAATCATGACTAGCAGGATTCCTCTGAGCAGCAGCAGCTCCAAATGAGGTTAAACCACCTGCCTCTGAAGGTTGAAGAGGGCTGCAACACACACTGCTTGCCTTTGAGTAAACAGCACCTACACCACCGCCAATATCTGCAGGCTCTCCACCACACAGCATTGCCTTTGTGCTAGATATCCTATTGACTCTGCCTGACTCATGGTGTATGACCTCACCAGGCAGATAACTCCCTCCTTGACTAAAAGGCTCTATCAATTAAGAAAAGCCCTGCTGATAACCTGATTAAGAGCTGAGTGCTCAGGGAGGTGTTGGGAGACCTTTCATTTCTAATCACTTCTGGCTTCTTGTCGAGCAGCTTTAGGGAATTAGCCAGCCTTTGGTAAACCTTTGTTTGATGCTTGCTGCACCAAGAGATAAATTATTCCCTATTTGCTCAGTTTGCTGCAAGGTGGGGCCCAGCTACTTGCAGGGAGCAGTTTTCTAAAGGCTGGCTATCAGGAGGTTCATTTTCCATTAGAGTGTCCTTAGGGCTTTGCATTTTTGCTATCTTTAGAAGTCAGAAAAGGAAAATAAGCTTATCACAGAATCACAGAATTGTCAGGGCTGGAAGGCACCTCAAGGATTGTCCAGTTCCACCTCCCTGCCATGGGCAGGGACACCTCACACTACAGCAGGTTGCTCACAGCCACAGCCAGCTTGGCCTTCAAAACCTCCAGGGATGAGGCTTCCACCACCTCCCTGGGCAACCTGTGCCAGGCTCTCACCACCCTCATGGGGAAGAATTTCTTCCTAACATCCAATCTGAATCTACCCACTTCTAGGTTTGCTCCATCCCCCCCAGTCCTATCACTCCCTGACACCCTAAAAAGTCCCTCCCCAGCTTTCTTGAGCCCCCTGCAGATGCTGGAAAGCCACCAGAAGGTCTTCTGGGAGCCTTCTCCTCTCCAGCCTGCACAACCCCAACTCTCTCAGGCTGTCTCCAGAGCAGAGCAGCTCCAGCCCTCTGCTCCTCCTCGTGGCCCTTCTCTGGACACCTTCCAGCACTTTCAAACACCTTCCAGATTCTTCCTTTAACAGGGGCTCCAGAACTGGACACAGTGCTCCAGGTGGGGTCTCACCAGAGTGGAGTAGAAGGGGAGAATCATCACCTCCCCTGACCTGCTGGCCACACTGCTCTTGATACATAGAAGGTTTAGTTTTAAGATGACAGATGTCCATGCTGATTTATGAGTTCACTGCCCAGCAATTTCTTTCACATGTGAGAGAGTTTCCCAACTCCAGCAGTGGAAGTGGCACTGTCATTGTTTATCTAATCCAGTCACTGTAGATCACAAAATACATTTGTGGCCAAACTTTTCCCTTTTGTGAAACTCAACCACACATCACTGTCACAGAGTCATGGAAAATTTGACACCTACTGCCCTCCTGAAAGGAGGCTGGAGCGAGCTGGCTGTTGGTCTCTTCTCTTAAGTAACTTGTGATGGACAAGAGGAAATGGACAGGGGAGGTTTAGGATGGACACCAGAAAAAAACTCTTTGCTGAAAGAGTGCTCAGGGATGGGAAGAGGCTGCCCAGGGAGGTGGTGGAGTCCCCATCCCTGGAGGTGCTACTAAAAACATGTAGATGTGGTGCTTCAGGACATGGTGGTGTTGCTTGATACTGGATTTGATGATCTTAGAGGTCTTTTCCAACCTTGATGGTTGGATTTGATGATCTTAGATGTCTTTTCCAACCTTGAGCATTCTATGACTTTATTGTGAGCCTGGCCTGTATCAGGAACAGTGTGGCCAGCAGGAGCAGGGAGGTCATTCTGCCTTGTGCTCAGCACTGCTTAGGTCACACCTTGAGTCCTGTGTCCAGTTCTGGGCTCCTCGGTTTAGGAAAGATGTTGAGCTGCTGAAAGGTGTCCAGAGAAGGGCAACAAAGCTGGGGAGGGGTCTGGAGCACAGCCCTGTGAGGAGAGGCTGAGGGAGCTGGGGTTGCTTAGCCTGGAGAAGAGGAGGCTCAGGGGAGACCTTCTTGCTCTCTACAACTACCTGAAGGGAGGTTGTAGCCAGGTGGGGGTTAGTCTCTTCTCCCAGGCAACCAGCACCAGAACAAGAGGACACAGTCTCAAGCTGTGCCAGAGGAGGTTTAGGCTGGATGTTGGGAAGAAATTCTTCCCAGCAAGAGAGATTGGCCATTGGAATGTGCTGCCCAGGGAGGTGGTGGAGTCACCATCACTGGAGGTGTTTACAAAGAACCTGGATGGGGTGCTTGGTGCCATGGTTTAGTTGATTAGATGGTGTTGGGTGATAGGTTGGACTCCATGATCTTGAAGGTCTTTTCAACCTGGTCAATTCAATTCAATTCAATTCAATTCAATTCAATTCAATTCAATTCAATTCAATTCTATCCTATCCTATCCTATCCTATCCTATCCTATCCTATCCTATCCTATCCCATCCCATCCCATCCCATCCCATCCCATCCCATCCTATCCTATCCCATCCTATCCTATCCTATCCTATCCTATCCTATCCTATCCCATCTATCCCATCCCATCCCATTCTATCCCATCTCATCCCATCCCATCCCATCCCATCCCATCCCATCCCATCCCATCCCATCCCATCCCATCCCATCCTATTCTATTCTATTCTATTCTATTCTATTCTATTCTATTCTATTCTATTCTATTCTATTCTATTCTATTCTATTCTACTCTATTCTATTCTATTCTATTCTATTCTATTCTATTCTATTCTAATTCTTCTCAGGGCTTTTGCTCTGTTCTGCAAGGGTGGGGACACCTCTGTGGAACGTGCCATGGAGTTTGCTTCTGCTTTTGTTGCTCCACTTTGGACCTCTAATCGTAGGATCAGTGTTGAACTTTCAGCAGCCAAGCTGGTGGGGGGAAGGAGCTGTGCTCCTTTTCTTCTGCTTCAGTGTAATCAACAAAAATTCCTGATAGCACTGATGCAGATAGCAGGGAGGTTTTTCCACTTGGCAACCTGCAGTGTTTTGTGGTGGCAGCAGGGGCTCTAAGGCAGTCCTGGAAGCCATTGGTGGAGCACTGGGAGTGGGGCTAAGCCTGCCTCTGCTCTGCCCAACAACATGCAGGCAAAGCAGAAAGCACCATGGTACTTATCTTGTACTTTATTTTTCTTTTTAAAGAATCAAGCCCATCTGTTTAAAAACATTCCTGTGACTGAGCTGATACAGAACTGGGAGGAGTGGCTGACAGCCCATCAGGCTGTGCCGGCGTTCACCGAGTTCGCTCCGTTCGGCACTGGCCAGGCCGGAGACTTGGGCAGAGGTGAACCTCAGAAAGTTCAAGAAGGGCAAGTGTGGGTCCTGCACCTGGGGAGGAATAACCCCTGCACCAGTACAGGTGAGGGGTGGCCTCCTGGGCAGCAGCTCTGGGGAGAAGGACCTGGGAGTGCTGGCGGACAAGAAGCTCGTCATGAGCCAGCAATGTGCCCTCGTGGCCAAGAAGGCAAATGGTATCCTGGGGTGCGTGAAGAAGTTGTGACCAGCAAGTCAAGGGAGGTTCTCCTCCCCCTCAGCTCTGCTGAGGCCACATCTGGGACTAGTTCTGGGCCTTCCAGTTCGAGACAAGGAGAGAGTCCAACAGAGGCTGCAAGGATGCTAATGGGACTGGAGCATCTCTGTGATAGCTGAGAGACCTCGAGCTGTTAAGCCTGGAGAAGAGCAGCCTGAGAAGGGATCTGCCTGATGCTCAGCACTAGTTAAAGGGTGGGGGGCAAGAGGCTGGGGCCAGACTCTTTTCTGTGGTGTCCAGTGACAAGACAAAGGACAATAGGCCCAAACTGCCAGGAGGTTCCATCTAAACAAGAGGAGAAACTTCTTTGATGTGAGGGTGATGGAAGCCTGGAGCAGGATGCCCAGAGAGAATCCAAACCCACCTAGTCATTGTGATCCTGGGCAAGCTGCTGTAGGTGCCCCTGCTTTAGCAGGTGGGGTGGACTGGATGATCTCCAGTGGTCCCTTCTGAACACACACCATGCTGGGATTCCTTGTGAGTGCAGCCCAGGAGGGCTAAATTCTACCAGCAGTGCATGAATAGGTGAAGCAATGTATGATAAGAGCTTTCTGAGGCAGTGGGCAAATGCAGCTTTAAAGCTAATGAGATAACACAGTTTACCCTTTCTGGATGAGAGCACCACCCAGTACTGGGCAGCAACACAACTGAAACTGGATTCAATCTCAAGAAGTCAATAGAAAACCTGAGGCATGAGACCATAATGATGGGCCCTCTCAGAATAGTACCAGGATGTGAGGACACATGGCAAGGAGGCAATCTGGTGAAGGTAGAACCTTTCCAGTTAGCCTTTGAGATTATACCAACCACATGCCACGATGCCACGTCTAACAGTCACATGTAAGGATATACACATCCATGTACAAGGAAAGGCCAATCTGTACAGCAAAGGAAGACTTCCCCAGTCAGCCTGCTCACACTGCTCAGTTTATCATCTGGTAGTGGTGAGAAGTCCTTCAGTCTCCCATGGGTCTGCGTGGATCCCAAACTGCTCCATGGTGCCTTGGAAACACAGGTCCTGTGAGGAGCAGCTGAGGGAACTGGGGTTGTTCAAGGCTGAGGGGAGAACTGACTCTCTACAACTCCCTGAAAGGAGGTTGGAGCCAGGTGGAGGTCATTCCACACCTGGAATACTGTGTCCAGTTTTGGGCTCCCCAATTCAAGAGGGACCTGCTGAAGAGAATCCAACAGAGAGCCATGAGGATGCTCAGGGGACTTGAGCATCACCCCTGTGAAGGGAGACTGAGAGCCCTGGGGCTGTTTAGTCTGGAGAAGAGAAGGTTGAGAGGCCTCCTCCACTTGACACCCAGCCCTCAGATACTGGTAGACATTATCTATGTCTATGTCTATGGTATCTATGTCTATGTCTACCAGTTTCTGAGCAGTGGGTGTCAAGTGGAGGAGGCCAATCTCTTTTTGGTGGTGCACAGTAATAAGCCAAGAAACAATGGATACAAACTTGAACACAGAAGGTTTCACCTCTACATGAGGAGAAACTTCTTTACAGAGAGGGTGCTGGAGCACTGGAACAGGCTGCCCAGGGAGGTTGTGGAGTCTCCTCTGGAGACTTTCCACACCCACCTGGATGCCTTCCTGTGCAGCCTGCCCTGCGTGATCCTGCTTTGGCAGGGAGCCTGGACTCAATGGTGTCTGGAGGTCCCTTCCAACCTCTAATGTACTGTGATACTGTGATTCTCCTCTCCCAAGTGAAAAAAGGATAGGACAAGACGAAGTAGACTCCAGTTTCACCACAGGAGGTTTAGTTTGGATATTGGGAAAAAATTCTTCCCCCAAAGGACTGTCAAGCCCTGGACCAGGCTGCCCAGGGCAGCGATGGTGTCCTCATCCCTGGAGGGATTTCAAAGCTGTGCAGATGCAGTGCTGAGGGACATGGTTTAGTGGTGACCTGGCAGTGCTGGGTGAATGGTTGGACTTTATGGTCTTAAAGATCTCTTCCAAGCTAAACAGTCCTGTGATTCTATGGTTCACTAGCTGCTACTGGTAGAAGATGTACTCTCTGATTTGTCATGGGCAAAATGTCCAGAGGGGTGGTGGCACATGAAGTGCCATCCATGGCATACTTTTCAGTTGTTATCATCCATGGATTACAAACCCAGCCCAGAGATGATCCAGTGTAAACCAGACCAGGGGTACTGCAGACGTAAAGAGTTTCTGTTTTGCAAGGAGTAAATATTAGGGAAGAGTCAGGACAGGACCTTGCTATCAAACAAATGAGGCCAATGTACACTTGCTGCAAAAGCAGCAAATGGAAACAGTTGAGAACCGAGGCTGGGTTTGTATGCCCTGGAATTAAGCAGTAAGGAAATGCTTGAGCAAAAGCAGATGGTGGGAGCGCAGAAGTTGTGGAGCTGTACACACCCCATTCCTGCCCTGCAGGTGAAAGTGAAAGGCTTTCACTTTTTACTTCACCCCCTCCACAGCAAGGTTGCCATCTGTGCAAGTGCTTGACCCTGGGATCATTCGGGACCTGATTGTGTTTTCCAGCCTCCCCGAACACACTCAACCTGTGTCTGGCAGCAAGAGAATTTTCCAGAAGCAGCAGTGGGTGTGCAGCCATGAGCTCTGCTCTGCTCAGGCCAAAGCCCTGAGAATGTGTCCACAAAAAGGGAAATCACAGAAACACAGAATTGTCAGGGCTGGAAGGGACCTCAAGGATCAGCCAGTTCCAAACCCCCCTGCCATGGGCAGGGACACCTCACACTGCAGCAGGTTGCTCACAGCCACATCCAGCCTGGCTGCAAAAACCTCCAGGGATGAGGCTTCCACCACCTCCCTGGGCAACCTGTGCCAGGCTCTCACCACCCTCATGGGGAACAACTTCTTCCTAACAATACAATACAATACAATACAATACAATACACCACCAGGTTGGAAGAGACCTTCAAGATCATCGCATCCAACCCATCAACCAATCCAACCCACCTAAACAACTAAACCCCATCAAGCCTCTTCCTGAACACCTCCAATGATGGTGACTCCACCACCTCCACGGGCAGCCCATCCCAATGGGCAATCACTCTCTCTGTATAGAACTTCTTCCTAACATCCAGTCTAAACCTCCCCTGGTGCAGCCTGAGACTGTGTCCTCTTGTTCTGGTACTGGCTGCCTGGGAGAAGAGACCAACCTCTGCCTGTCTACAACCTCCCTTCAGGGAGTTGTAGAGAGCAATAAGGTCATCCCTGAGTCTCCTCCTCTCCAGGCTAAGCAACCCCAGCTCCCTCAGCCTCTCCTCACAGGGCTGTGCTCCAGACCCCTCCCCAGCTTTGTTGCCCTTCTCTGGACACCTTCCAGCAGCTCAACATCTTTCCTAATCTGAGGAGCCCAGAACTGGACACAGGACTCAAGGTGTGGCCTAACCAGTGCTGAGCACAGGGCAGAATGACCTCCCTGCTCCTCCTGGCCACACTGTTCCTGATGCAGGCCAGGATGCCATTGGCCTCCATGTCCCCCTGGGCACACTGCTGGCTCCTGTTCAGCCTACTATCACCCAGTACCCCCAGGTCCCTTTCTGCCTGGCTGCTCTCCAGCCACTCTGACCCCAGCCTGTAGCACTGCCTGGGGTTGTTGTGGCCAGTGTGTAGAACCTGGCACTCAGATGTGTTCATTCTCATGCCCTTGGTCTCCCCCAAATATCTGTATAATATTGTCAATCCTGGATATTTTGTACATATTTATTGCATTCCATTGTAGAGTGTAGTTTTTGCTTGTAAATACAGCTTCTTTTACTTCTGAGTTGCTCTGGCTAAAAGTTAATGCTGGGGGAAACTTCAACCCACACCACACAGTCTCAGGCCCTTTGCTCTCGTTCCATCGCCTTGACACTAGGGAGAGGAGCCCAACCCCCACCTCGCTTCCACCTCCTTTGAGGGAGCTGTGGAGAGTAATGAGGCCTCCCCATGAAGAGGTACTGCTTCCTTGGCCAAGTGATGGGTGACTGGTGGGCAGGATGCAGGCATGTGTGTCCCCACAGCAGGCAGCAAAGGGACACGCCTCCAGCGCACGTAGAGCTCCTGGAGGAACCGGGAAAGCAAGCTGGGGGATTTCAGCTCTTTGTGCAGCAGCCTTTGCACCTGTGGTGTTCCTGGTATGACATCCACATTTCTCCCTTGCCTCCCCTCTCCTTAATCCACATGCAAAGGTGAGAGAAAATCTGCTCCTGAGTGATTAAGCTCTCCAGGAGGGTCAGGCCTTGTGGTGGATTTAGAGGGCTGGACTGCGTGGCGCCACACGAGCTAGTGGGCTTCGTCATGCTCCTGGCAGGGGCTAGGGTGGAGGTGTTGGCTTGTGGTTACCACAGTGCAAATTTTGCTCTAGACAGTGCGTGGCACAGGAATCCTCTTCCTGGTTCTACAGAATTACACATTCAGAAGGGCCACCTCAGTAAGAACTTCAGCAGCTGAGAAGGAAGTGTCTGGAGGTGTTTCAGTCACAACAAAAAAGGTTTTCTGGAATATACTCTACAGGAAATAACACCAGTGACTTGTTTTCATCTGCCTGGGGGCTATTGGTACTCCACAGCTCCAGCCTGGGTAATCTCCTTCACTTCTCAGTCTCCTGATAACTTATTAAAGATGTGAGAGGACTCATTTCCAGATCTGATGGCCCTGATTTTGCTTTTAAAGCAGAGCTCCCTTGGCATTAGAATAGAATAGGATAGAATAGAATAGGATACAATACAATACAACAGGTTGGAAGAGACCTTCAAGATCATCACGTCCAACCCATCAACCAATCCAACCCACCTCAATACAATACAATACAATACAATACAATACAATACAATACAATACAACCCACCTAAACAACTAAACAACTAACCCATGGCACCAAGCACCCCATCAAGCCTCTTCTTGAACACCTCCAATGAAGGTGACTCTACCACCTCCACGGGCAGCCGATTCCAATGGGCAATCACTCTGTATAGAACTTCTTCCTAACATCCAGTCTAAACCTCCCCTGGTGCAGCCTGAGACTGTGTCCTCTTGTTCTGGTGCTGCCTGCCTGGGAGAAGAGACCAACCTCTGCCTGGCTACAACCTCCCTTCAGGTAGTTGTAGAGAGCAATAAGGTCACCCCTCAGTCTCCTCTTCTCCAGGCTAAGCAACCCCAGCTCCCTCAGCCTCTCCTCACAGGGCTGTGCTCCAGACCCCTCTCCAGCCTTGTTGGCCTTCTCTGGACACCTTCAAGAGTCTCAATGACCTTCTTAAATTGGGAGTCCCAGAACTGGACACAGGACTCAAGGTGTGGCCTAACCAGTGCTGAGTCCAGTCTCCTCTTAAGCACCAGCAGGGATGGTGACTCCACCACCTCCCTGGGCAGCACATTCCAATGGGCAATCTCTCCATGTAGAACTTCTTCCCAACATCCAGCTTGAACCTCCCCTGGCACAGCTTGTGTCTGTGTCCTCTTACTCTGTTGGTGGTTGCCTGGGAGAAGTAGCAGAGCTCACAGTAGTAGAGCATTTGTCTTGACAGATTTTGCCTTTGGAAGGCAGGAAGAGGCAAAAAAGGAATGAACAGGGGTCGCTGGTTTCTCAGCCTCAGGAGAATACAGGCAAAGAGCTGGGGACCAAGTAACTGAAGAGAGATGGAACAAATTCAGAGGCAGCTTACAAAAAGATGAAAAAGCAGTTTCAACACTGTTTTGAATTGAAAGGCTGAGAGCCCTTGGGCTGTTGAGCCTGGAGAAGAGCAGACTGGTGGGGATCTGCTCAATGTTCAGCAGGACCTCAAGGGCAAGGGGCAAAAGGATGAAGCCAGCTCTTGTCAGTGGTGCCCAGGGTCAGGACAAGGGGCAAGGGGCACAAATTGGAATCCAGGAGGTTTCATCTGAACTGGAGGAGAAACTTCTTTGTTGTGAGGATGCTGGAGGCTGGGAGCAGGCTGCCCAGAGAGGTTGTGAAGTTGTCTTCTCTGTAGGGTTTCCAAACCCCCTGACCATTGTGATCCTGGGCAAGCTGCTGTGGGTGTCCCTGCTTCAGGACCCTGCTGTAGTGAGGTTGGGCAGGATGATGTCCAACCCCCACCATGCTGGGATTATCTGAAAGAAGAGACCAAAACCTGCAGTCACTGCACTGTGAGTTGCTCTTCCCAGAGCAGGTTCAAAATTCTGTAGCCTGCAGTTTCATGGAATGAGGCACAGGTCCCCCTGCACACTTGGCTTGGAGAACTCTTCCAGAACAGTCATGTTGAAAGAAAACTGTGAGTTGGCTAAAAAAAACCTCAAACAAAGCACTATGGCTTTTGGAGGAGGAGCAGCCTGCTGGACTTGGAGTTGATCGTGTTTCTTTTCATATTCACAGAATCACCAAGGTTGGAAGAGACCTCAAAGATGATCAGTCCAACCTGTCACCACAGACCCCATGACTGAACCATGGCACCAAGTGCCACATCCAATCCCCTCTTGAGCACCTCCAGGGACTGTGACTCCACCACCTCCCTGGGCAGCACATTCCAATGGGTAACAACTCTCTCTGGGAAGAACTTTCTCCTCACCTCCAGCCTAAACTTCCCCTGGTGCAGATTGAGACTGTGTCCTCTTGTTCTGCTGCTGGTTGCTTGAGAGAAGAGACCAAGTACCTCCTGGCTACAACCTCCCTTCAGGGAGTTGGAGAGAGCAATGAGGTCTCCCCTGAGCCTCCTCTTCTCCAGGCTAAGCAACCCCAGCTCCCTCAGCCTCTCCTCACAGGGCTGTGCTCCAGACCCCTCCCCAGCCTTGTTGCCCTTCTCTGGACACCTTCAAGAGTCTCAATGACCTTCTTAAATTGGGGGTCCCAGAACTGGACACAGTACTCAAGGTGTGGCCTAACCAATGCTGAGTCCAGTCTCCTCTTAAACACCAGCAGTGATGGTGACTCCACCACCTCCCTGGGCAGCACATCCAATGGCAAATCTCTCTTTCTGTGTAGAACTTCTTCCTAACATCTAGCTTGAACCTCCCCTGGCACAGCTTGCATCTGTGTCCTCTTGTTCTGGTGCTGGTTGCTTGAGGGAAGAGACCAACTCCCTCCTGGCTACAACCACCCTTCAGGTAGGTGTAGACAGCAATAAAGTCTCCTCTAATCTCTTTTGGTTTTGGTTTTGAATCTGTGGCCTTTGTGAAGAAAACTTCTCCAGAGCTAGGACTGATAAAGACGAGTGGCAGAGTTACAACTGATTTTTCTCCAAAGCACCTTCTATGTGTCAGAAAGTTAGGAGCCTTATAAATGACTAACTTTTAAATGCATAGCCTCAAACTGCCACAATGACCTGATGCTCATTCTGATTTGAAGCTTCTGCTGGGAGGGATATGACTAACAGAAACTTTCTCCTTGGCGCAACGAAGCTCAGGATTCTATTTGCCTTGCACATGGCTGATGACTCCATCCCCCTGCATTTCATCTAGCTGTGACTCACTTATTAAATAATAATAACCTTATTTATATGATTCCTGTCAGCTTTTTATCTATGTGTTTAGCTAAGGAGGTAACTCGCCACACAAATCACCAGGCAGAAAACAAGCTCAACAGATGAAGACTGCAAAAATTGCCTGAGAGAAGTAAACACAAGGGACACAAAGACATGCAAAACAGGGCTTAATCTCCAGCACACCTAGGTGGATGCAGCTCTGCAACCTTTATCCACTTGGCCTTTTAATTAATTTATTTTTTTTCCCCTGCCACAGGGAAATAAAATCATTTGATACGTGAGAACCTTGGAGATCCTTCCTGACTTACAGAATCACAGACTGGCCTGGGTTGGAAGGGACCTTTAAAGGTGCTCCAGGTGGGGTCTCACCAGAGTAGAGCAGAGGGGCAGAATCCCCTCCCTGGCCCTGCTGGCCACACTTGTCTGGATGCAGCCCGGGTTCTGCTTGGCTCTCTGGGCTGCAAGTGCTCCCTGCTGGCTCCTGTTGAGCTTCTCCTCCCCCAGCACCCCCAAGGCCTTTTCTTCAGGGCTTCTCTCAAGCCAGTCCCTGCCCAGCCTCTATCAGTGCCTGGGGTTGCCCTGACCCAGCTGCAGGACCTTGCACCTGATGTTGTTGAACCTCATGAAGTTGTCATGGGCCCAGCTCTGCAGCCTGTCCAGGTCCCTCTGGATGGATCCCTTCCCTCCAGCCTGTCAGCCACACCACACAGCTTGGTGCTGAGGGTGCCTCAATGTGTCCATGTCACTGACAAAATTGTGCATTGTTCAGATTGCAAGAGCACTGCTGGTATCTCCAGGAGAAGGGAACCCTAATCTGAATCCAAAGTCATCTTCAGTGCTCACAGAGGGACATGTCCTCCTTCACAGTCATTCATTCTTCCACAGCCTGGAGCTCCCTGTCTTTCCTACTCCCATTCTGGCCTCCCAGGACCTTCTTTCTCCATGCAGTCCATCTCTCTGAGTATAAAATTGCTCTTTCTCCTGGAGTGAGACAGATCAGTGCTGGTAGACTCCATGTATGGTAGTTCTCAAGTGCTATCAGTCCAGGAAGCTCTTCTGTGATTTCTAGGATAAAGAATTAGCCAGGTTGGAAAAAACCTTCGAGACCATCAAGTCCCAACAACCACCTAACCAACTAAGTGGGGCACTAAGTGCCCCATCCAGTCTCTTTTTAAACACCTCCAGTGGTGGTGACTCCCTGGGCAGCACATTCCAGTGGCCAATTACTCTTTCTGTGAAGAACTTCTTCCTAACATCCAGCCCAAACCTCCCCTGGGGCAGCTTGAGACTGTGTCCTGGGAAGTGCTGCAAAGCTGTACTGGCAGGAAAACACCAAGAACACATTTATAAAGAGGTATGTCAGGACCAATTCCAGCAGCCTAGCCTGCAAATCCTTGGCTAAGCAGCGCCTTCCAAGGGAAGTCCAAGGAACACCCTGAAGTCCTCACCAACATGAGGACTTCATTTCTCCTCTTCAGACAGTGGATGATGAAGGTTTGTGTAATGGTATCTCTGGTATCTGTCCACCAGCCAGAGAGACCTGGCCACAGGTGTCCTGGCTGGGAGCTGAACTAGCAGCTTTGTTTGCTGCTGTTGATGTGGATGTAACTGCTACTCAGCTGACCTATATGAAAATATGTGGATTTGGAGGATTCTCCCTACAAGAAAGACATTGAGTTGCTGGAGCACATCCAGAGAAGAGCAACAAAGCTGGTGAAGGATCTAGGGAACAGGGCTGGTGAGCAGCAGCTGAGGAACCTGGGGGTGTTTAGTCTGGAGGAGACTGGGGGGACCTCATTGCTCTCTACAGGTCCCTGAAAGGAGCCTGGAGTGAGATGGAGGTTGATCTCTTCTCCTGAGTATCAGGGGATGGAAAGAGAGCAAAGGGACTGAAATTGTGCCAGGGGAGGATTAGGTTGGAGATGAGGAAAAATTTCTTTGCTGCAAGAGTGGTCAAGGATTGGAAGAGGCTGCCCAGGGGAGGTGGTGGAGTCCCCATCCCTGGAGGTGTTCAAGAAACACTGGACATGGCACTTTGAGACATGGTTTGATGGCCATGGTGGTGTTGGGTTGATGGTTGGACTCAATGATCTTAGAAGCCTTTTCCAACTGAAACAATTCTATGATTCTATGCTGTCCAAATGAGCAGAGAGAGGGGTTGAGGAGCTTGGTCAGGGGTTGGTAATTCTGGTGGAGAGCTCAGGCTGGTGAGTAAGAAGCGAAGGAGGCACAGCGTGGACCTCCATATGGCTACTAATGAACCAAGGGAGTTGCTGATATTTTACCTTGGGGCTTGACTGTGCCAGCTTTGTTAGTCTCAGAAAGAATTCTGCTACTGGAGTGCAAGGAAAGCTCTGGATTGAAACTGAGACTCCAGATGTAAGTAAACAGCTTGGGTCCAAAGCGTGGATGTGCTGCTGTTCACATAAATGCTGCTTTATCAGTTTGCTCAAGTGCTGACTCTTAGCTTATAAAGCACTTCCACTTACCCTCTGCTGCAGCCAGCTTCGAGAAACTGCTTGTAAATAAACCTGATGAGGACTGATAACTCTCAGAGCCACAAAACCATTCTTGTTTGCCAGTTGAAATTCAGTGACCTGAATAAAAAGCAGATAAGGCCCAGATATTTGTTCTCTACAATAGCTTTGTTTATTTCCCCCCCCTCTTTTTTTTTAACTTTTGGTAGGTCCTGCATGTTTGAGATAAACACCTGATGATTAGGGATGGTTTCTAATTCCCCCCACATCGTGGCTAAGGAAGGGAGGGCCACGAGGATGAGCAGAGGGCTGGAGCACCTCTCCTGTGAGGACAGACTGAAGGAGTTGGGGCTGTTCAGGCTGGAGAAGAGAAGGCTCCCAGGTGACCTCATTGTGGCCTTCCAGGATCTGCAGGGGGCCTACAGGAGGGCTGGGGAGGGACTTCTTAAGGTATCAGGTAGTGATAGGACATGGGGGAATGGAATGAAGCTGGAGGTGGGGAGATTCAGGCTGGATGTGAGGAGGAAGTTCTTCCCCATGAGAGTGGTGAAGGCCTGGAATGGTTGTGCAGGGAGGTGGTTGAGGCCCTGTCCCTGGAGGTGTTTAAGCCTAGGCTGGATGAGGCTGTGGCCAGCCTGATCTAGTGTGGGGTGTCCCTGCCCATGGCAGGGGGCTTGGAACTAGATGATCCTTGTGGTCCCTTCCAACCCTGACTGATACTATGATACTAAAATGTGGCTGAGGTGCAGCAACTCCTCCTTGCTTTTTTTTTCACATCAAAGAATCATTTTGGTTGGAAAAGACCTTTCAGATCATTGAGTTCAACTGTTACCTAAGTCTACCAAGGCTGCTGCTAAACCATGACCCTCAGCACCACATCTCTGTGTCTTTTCAAGGCCTCCATGGATGAGGATTCAACCATCTCCCCGGGGAGCCTCTTCCACTGTTTGAGAAGCCTTTCAGTGGGGAAGTTTCTTCTAATGTCCAACCTAAACCTCCCACGGTGCAACCTGAGGCCATTTCCTCTCTTCCTATCACTTGTTACTCTGGAGAAGAGACCAGTCTCCACCTGGCTCCAGCCTCCTTTCAGGGAGCTGTAGAGAGCAATGAGGTCTCCTCTCAGCCTCCTCTTCTCCAGACTGAACACCCCCAGCTCCCTCAGCTGCTCCTCCCCAGCCCTGCTCTCCAGACCCTTCCCCACCTTTGTTGCCCTTCTCTGGACCCACTCCAGCACCTCAACATCCTTCTTGGAGTGATGGACCCAAATCTGAACCCAGCACTCAAGTTACAGCCTCACCACTGCTGAGTACAGTGGGACAATCACTTCCCTGGTCCTGCTGCTCACACTGGTGCTGATCCAAGCCAGGATGCTCTTGGCCTTCTTGGCTGCCTGCGCTCACATTGGCTCATGTTCAACTGGCTGTTTAGCAGCACCCCCAGACAAGAGAGTTGAGAATTTCAGAGGGAAGCCAGAACAAGGAGGTTTTCATTGCCTAATTTGTTTCATGGCTTCATTTCCATTGCTTTGTATTGCTTTAAATGACTGAACTAGTAATAGGCTCAAGTCCTACTGAGCAGCATATATCAGCAGTGCCCGGCCTACGCCCGGCACATTCACTGCCAAGGCTTCAGGGCTCTCAACACCTTCCATCAATCACCAAACACAGTGACATCCCATTTCCTAAAGGCATGTCTACCCTGCTGTCACTCCAGCAGCAGCAGAGTGCAGACACACCTACGTAAAATGAATCTAAATCAGCCTGTGCTGCTGCAGCTGGTTGAGCAAAGCCTCTCTGGCAGAAGCTAAAGCCTCTGAGGACACAGCCTGGGGTGTGAAGCATGACTGCTTGCACTGAACTTGAGCCATCTGAAGACAGCTCTCTGCTCTTATAGAATCACAGAATCATTCAGTTGGGAAAGACCAGTGCTGGGCCCCATGCTCTTCAACATCTTTATTGATGATCTGGATGAGGGCATTGAGTCCATCATCAGTAAATTTGCAGACGACACCAAGCTGGGGCAGGAGTTGATCTGCGGAGGGCAGAGAGGCTCTGCAGAGGGACCTGGACAGGCTGGACAGATGGGCAGAGGCCAAGGGCAGGAGATTGAACACATCCAAGTGCCAGGTCTGCACATTGGCCAAGCAACCCCAGGCATTGCTACAGGCTGGGGTCAGTGGCTGGAGAGAGCCAGGCAGAGAGGGACCTGGGGGTGCTGGTTGATTGTAGGCTGAACATGAGCCTGCAGTGTCCCAGGCAGCCAAGAAGGCCATGGCATCCTGGCCTGCTCAGGACCAGTGTGGCCAAGGAGCAGGGAGGTCATTCTGCCCCTGTACACTGCACTGGTTAGGCCACACCTTGAGTCCTGTGTCCAGTTCTGGGCCCCTCAGTTTAGGAAGGAGGTTGACTTGCTGGCGCGTGTCCAGAGAAGGGCAACGAAGTTGGTGAGGGGTTTGGAACACAAGCCCTGTGAGGAGAGCTGAGGAGCTGGGGTTGCTTAGCCTGGAGAGGAGGAGACTCAGGGGTGACCTTCTTGCTCTCTACAACTCCCTGAAGGGAGGTTGTAGCCAGGCAGAGGTTGGTCTCTTCTCCCAGGCAGCCAGTACCAGAACAAGAGACACAGTCTCAGCTGCGCCAGGGGAGGTTTAGGCTGGATGTTAGGAAGAAGTTCTATCAGAGAGAGTGATTGCCCATTGGAATGTGCTGCCCGTGGAGGTGGTGGAGTCACCATCATTGGAGGTGTTCAAGAAGAGGCTTGATGGGGTGCTTGGTGACATGGTTTAGTTTTTCAGTTGTTTAGGTGGGTTGGATTGTACTGTATTGTATTGTATTGTATTGAGGTGGGTTGGATTGGTTGATGGGTTGGACGTGATGATCTTGAAGGTCTCTTCCAACCTGGTGTATTGTATTGTATTGTATTGTATTGTATTGTATTGTATTGACCCTACTCTGCTAGGTTCACCCCTAAATCATATCCCCAAGAACCACATCCAAACAATCTTTAAACACATCAAGGGATGTGACTCCACCACCTCCCTGGGCAGCCTGTTCCAAAGCCTGACCACTCTTGCTGTGAAAATGTTCTTAATGCCCAGTCTAAACCTACCCTGTTGCAACTTGAGGCCATCCCCTCTTGTTCTATCACTAATTACCTGTGAGAAGAGACCAGCACCAACCACTCCACAACCTCCTTTCAGGTAGTTGCAGAGAGCAATGAGGTCTCCCCTTAGTCCAGACAGAAAGGCAGAAACCTCTAGAAGATGATTCCTCTTATTTGGGGGTAATTAGGATAGGGGAAGTGAAGGGTTTATGTGGTCTTGTGTGCCCAACTTCAAATCCAAGAAGTGGGGTGAAAAGAGCCTTCTGCAGTGGGTTGCTCTGTGTCTCTATCCAGTTACTGTGCACTCAGCACATCCCTCAGGACTAAACCAACTTGTCATGGAATCATAGAAGTGCTTTGGTTGGAAAAGACCTCTAAGATCATCGAGTCCAACCAGTCTCTTCTCCCAGGCAACCAGCACCAGAACAAGAGGACACAGTCTCAAGCTGTGCCAGGGGAGGTTTAGGCTGGAGGTGAGGAGAAAGTTCTCCACAGAGAGAGTTGTTAGCCATAGGAATGTGCTGCCCAGGGAGGTGGTGGAGTCACCATCCCTGGAGGTGTTCAAGAGGGGATTGGATGTGGCACTTGGTGCCATGGTTTAGTAGTCATGAGGTGTTGGGACAGGTTGGACTTGATGACCTTTGAGGTCTTTTCCAACCTTATTGATTCTATGATTCTATGATTCAACCTAACACCACCATGGCCACTAAGCCATGGCCACAGATCTCTTGAGCACCTCCAGGGCACGTGACACAGGAGCTGATTAAGGCCAGTTTTGGTGTGTCCCCTGACAGTCCTAACACAGTTCCATCAAGGACAAAGCCTGAGGTCATCTTGAAGACTTGCACTTACCAAATGAGACCTGAAATGAATAGGTTGTGTCAGACTTTTTAATTACAGAGAATCATAGAATTCACAGAGTCACAGAATGTTAGGGTCTGGAAGGGTCCTCAAAGGATCATAGAATCATAGAATCAACGAGGTTGGGAAAGACCTGAGAGATCATTAAGTCCAACCTGTCACCCAACACCTCCTGACAACTAAACCATGGCTTCAAGTGCCACATCCAATCCCTTTTTGAACACCTCCAGGGATGGGGACTCCACCACCTCCCTGGGCAGCACATTCCAATGGCAAATTACTCTTTCTGGGAAGAACTTTCTCCTCACTTAGGGCCTAAAGTTCCCCTGGCACAGCTTGAGACTGTGTTCTCCTGTTCATCCAGTCCAACCCCCCAGCTGGAGCAGGATCACCTAGAGCAGGTCACATAGGAACACATCCAGGTGGGTTTTGAATATCTCCAGAGAAGGAGGCTCCATAACCCCCTTGGGCAGCCTGCTCCAGGGCTCTGTCACATTCACAGTGAAAAAATTCTTCCTCCTGTTTCCATGGACCTTCCTATGCCTCAATTTCCACCATTGCTCCTTGTGCTGGCATTGGGCATCCCCCAGCAGAGCCTGGCTCCAGCCTCTTGGCACCCACCCTGAACATCTTTAACCATGAATGAGGTCACCTCTCAGGCTCCTCCTCTCCAAGCTACAGAGCCCTCAGCTCCCTCAGGCTCTCCTTGTAAGGAAGATTTTCCACTCCCTTCATTTTGTGGCTCTGTGCTGGACCCTTTCAAACAGTTCCCTGGGGGCCTTCTTGAACTGAGGGGCCCAGAACTGGACACAATATTCCTGATGTGGCCTCAGCAGGACAGAGTAGAGAGGGAGGAGAACCTCTCTTGCCCTACTCACCACAGCCCTTCTAATCCACCCCAGGATGCCATTGGCCGCCTTGGCCACCAGAGCACACTGCTGGCTCCTGGTCAACCTCCCATCCACTAGGACCCCCAGGTCCTTTTCCCCTTCCCTGCTCTCCAACAGCTCAGTCCCCAAGCTATCCTGCTCCATGGGGTTGTTCTTTCCCAGGTGCAAGACTCTGTACTTGTTGTGGTTGGAAAAGACCTCTTAGATGATTGAGTCCAAAATGAACACAGAAGGCAACGAGCTGGTCATGCAGAGGTATTTATTCACTCTGTTTAAGCTTCTAACTGTAATGGACATAGAGCTGTGCAAACAGAAACCTCTAAGTGTTTGAGAGGCCTTGCTGGATATTTTCTGGGCCAGACAAAAGAAGGTATGAGCACTGAACATGGGAATGAAAGCCACTTCCCACAGCTGCCTTTCAAGGCATAATATCAGCAATTAATCTTGTCTTGTGTTCATGTGGTCCCATTGAAATCTTCATAAATGGCACCATAAAGATATCTTTAGCTTCCAATATCCTTTTTAAGTCCAGCAACATTTTTGTTTCAAGGCATTTACAAAGTTAATATTTGATCTTCTGGTTCCCCTGATTGTAATACTATGAAAGTGATGTCATTGTAATGTTCACCCATAAAAGAAGGGGGTGTCAAACACAGAGCCTGTGCAACAACTAAGCAAATGACTCTTCCTTTTCCAGCTTCTTCTGCTTTTGCTTCTCATGCAAGAAAAAAAATGCCTGAGAAGGAAAACTGTGATCAGAGGATGTTAGGGGTTGGAAGGGACCTATGGAAATATTCCAGTCCAAGCCCCCTGCCAGAGCAGGAGCATAGAATCCAGCACAGGTCCCACTGGAACACATCCAGACAGGGCTGGAAAGTCTCCAGAGAAGGAGACTCCACAACCTCTCTGGGCAGCCTGCTCTGGGGCTCTGTGGCACTCACAGTAGAGAAGTTCCTCCTCATGTTGAGCTGGAACCTCCTGTGCTGAGCAGAGCCTGTCCCTGTCCCCTCCCTCTTGACCCCCAGCCCTCAGATATTTGTAGGCATTTATTAAATCCCCCCTCAGTCTTCTCTTCTCCAGGCTAAACAGTCCCAGGGCTCTCAGCCTCTCCTCACCAGACAGTGCTCCCTTCAGCATCCTGATTGGACTCTCTTCAACAGATCCCTGGCCCTCTGGAACTGGGGAGCCCAGAACTGAATGCAATATCCCAGGTGGGGTCTCACTAAGGCAGAGTAGAGGGGGAGGAGATCCTCCCTGTATCTGCTGGACACACTCCTCTTAATGCACCTCAGGATCCCATTGGCCTTCTTGGCCACCAGGGCACATTGCTGTTATCCACCAGGACTCCAAAGTCCTTCTCCACAGGGCTGCTCTCCAGCATATCACCTCCTAACCTGCACTGGTGCAGTTTACTCTTCTTCCCCAGATGCAGGACTCTGCACTTCTCCTTGTTGAGCCTCGTTATCTTCCTCTCTGCCCAGCTCTCAGTCTGTCCAAATCTCACTAAATGGCCACAAAGGCTTCAGGTGCCTCAGCCAAGCCTCCCAGTTTGGTATTGTCAGTGATATGAGGCTGTTACTGAAAGCTTCTGAAGCATTAGCATGGCTGAAAATAGTTCCTATTATACTGTAATAAATATAGTGATTGTATTGGAGCATGACACTGATACAAGCCCCAGCTATTTAACTCACCTGTCCTTACTCAGCCTTGCATGGAGGTGCTTCTACGTCACTGCCTTAAATAGTCTGAGTAGCTGGGAAGCCTTGGTTAAAAGTTGTGCTGGGTTACAGCCAAAGGGTACCTCTTGCTTCACATTTTCCATGTTGGTGGTCTGTGATTTTGGTTAAAGCTGAGCATTCCTGGTGTCCCTAATTTTCAATGATCATAGAAGCACAGAATTGTCAGGGTTGGAAGGGACCTCAAGGCTCAGCCAGTTCCAAGCCCCCTGCCATGGGCAGGGACACCTCACACTGCAGCAGGTTGCTCACAGCCACAGCCAGCCTGGCTGCAAACACCTCCAGGCAGGAGGCTTCCACCACCTCCCTGGGCAACCTGTGCCAGGCTCTCACCACCTTCATGGGGAACAACTTCTTCCTAATATCTAATCTAAATCTCCCCTCCTCTAGCTTGGATCCATTCCCCCCAGTCCTACCCCTCCCTGACACCCTCAAAAGTCCTTCCCCAGCTTTCCTGTAGCCCCCCTTCACATACTGGGAGGCTGAAAGAAGGTCTCCTCAGAGCCTTCTCTTCTCCAGACTGAACAACCCCAACTCTCTCAGCATGTCTCCATAGGAGAGGATCTCCAGCCCTCTGCTCATCCTTGTGGCCCTTCTCTGGACACCTTCCAGCACCTCCAGATCTTTCCTGTAATAGGGGCTCCAGAACTGGACACAGAGCTCCAGGTGGGGTCTCAGCAGAGTGGAGTAGAGGGGGAGACTCACCTCCCTCGACCTGCTGGCTATGTTTCTCTTGCTGCAGCCCAGGCTCTGCTTGGCTCTCTGGCCTGCAAGTGCTCACCGCTGGCTCCTGTTGAGCTTCTTATCTGCCAGCACCCCCAAAGCCTTTTCTCAAGGGCTGCTCTCAAGGTCATCTCATCCAACCACCCTGGAGTGAACAGGAGGGGCTTTATGAACTACTTGGTGCTCTTGCAACCAGATCAACCAGCTTCAGAGTTGGTGATCCATTGAGCAAGGAGCACAGAGGGGAAATGTGGCTTCTCCCTTGCTTCGCTGCCTGTGCGTGACACCTCCAGATAATCGCTCTGCCTTTGGCGCAGTATTTACCCCACTGACTCACAAGCACCAAGAGGTCCTGCACCCATGTGTGGAGGAACAAAGCCACCAGGCTCATGTTAGGGGGGGTGGAATTGTAGATCTTTATCTTGAGTAACCATAACAAACCTTACTACATTGTCTGGCGTATTTCTACGTTACCAGCATTGAGTGCAAGGGCCTGACGTCAAGCTGCTGCAGGCACAGGCAAGGGAACAAACAAACTCAGAGCAGTTGCATGCAATTACCTGGTTTGTTCTGAGCAGTTATTTGTCTGTTTTGAAGATTAACAGTCTGCAGTGAGAAAAAAAAACATGCTATTCTCACAAGAGCTAGACCCAGGCTTCCGCAGTGTTTGTCGTCACACTTACCATGGAATCATAGAATGGTTGAGCTGGAAGGGACCTTAAAAATCATCTGGTTTGCAAACCCCCTTCCAACCCTCCTGATACATCTGGGTCAGGGCAATCCCAAAGCATTGATAGAGGTTGGGCAGGGACTGGCTTGAGAGCAGCCCTGAAGAAAAGGCCTTGAGGGTGCTGGGGGAGGAGAAGCTCAACAGGAGCCAGCAGGGAGCACTTGCAGCCCAGAGAGCCAAGCAGAGCCTGGGCTGCATCCAGACAAGTGTGGCCAGCAGGGCCAGGGAGGGGATTCTGCCCCTCTGCTCCACTCTGCTGAGACCACAGCTGGAGCTCTGTGTCCAGTTCTGGAGCCTTTATTCCAGGAAGGATCTGGAGGTGCTGGAAGGTGTCCAGAGAAGGGCCATGAGGAGGAGCAGAGGGCTGGAGCTGCTCTGCTCTGGAGACAGCCTGAGAGAGTTGGGGTTGTGCAGGCTGGAGAGGAGAAGGCTCCCAGGAGACCTTCTGGTGGCCTTCCAGTATCTGAAGGGGGTCCTACAAGAAAGCTGGGGAGGGACTTTTGAGGGTGTCAGGGAGTGATAGGACTGGAGGGAATGGAAAAAAAAACTAGAAATGGGTAGGTTTAGATTGGATGTTAGGAAGAAGTTGTTCCCCAGGAGGGTGGTGAAAGACTGGCACAGGTTGCCCAGGGAGGTGGTGGAAGCCTCATGCCTGGAGGTTTTGAAGGCCAGGTTGGATGTGGCTGTGAGCAACCTGCTGTAGTGTGAGGTGTCCCTGCCCATGGCAGGGGGGTTGGAACTGGCTGATCCTTGAGGTCCCTTCCAACCATAACAATTCTATGATTCTATGATGCTACACCAGGTTTGAGTACTTGTATGCTTGGAGCTTCCACAGCCTCTCTGGGCAACCTGTTCCAGTGCCTCCCCACTCCCCCAGGGAAGAATGTCTTCCTAATGTCTAACCTAAATCTTGCTAAGACATATATCTGCTTAGATATATTGCACAAAATCTTTATCTTCCTTTTCGACATTATCTCCAAAGGGGCTCAAGCTTCCATTATTGCCTCAAACAAATTTGCCAACGATTTCTTCAGGGCATCAGCCTTCCCTAAAGGTGTTCCAGTCTCCTGGATTTCAGTCAGGCCTTGAGGAGCAATGCTTGATATTGATTGACAGAAAAGAGAAACTCCTCTGACACAGATACAGAATGTTAGGGATTGGAAGGGCCTTGAAAGATCATCCCCTCCAGCCCCCCTGCCAGAGCAGGATCACCTAGGGTAAATCACACAGGAATGCATTCAATTGAATATCTGCAGAGAAGGAGACTCCACAACCCCCCTGGGCAGCCTGGCATTCAGTGACTATAGCAGAAGCTGTCTGTTTGGATCCCTTTTCATAGTCCTGATGCACAACTGGCAGGTCAGTCTGTGCGTGGATGTAGCCTGAACACCTGCTAACTCCTTCTGGGGGGTGGTAAACTGTTAAAGGCTTTGTTCAGCAAGTAGATGTAGCTGAGGAAGGAGTGATGCTCAGTGAGATCACTGAAGCAAAAGGGAAGATCATAGAACCACAAAATCACCAAGACTGGAAGAGACCTCAAAGATGATCAAGTCCAACCTGTCACCACAGACCCCATGACTAAACCATGGCCACATCCAATGCCCTCTTGAACACCTCCAGGGATGGGGACTGCACCACCTCCCTGGGCAGCACATTCCAATGGCTAACAACTCTCTCTGGGAAGAACTTTCTCCTCACCTCCAGCCTAAACCTCCCCTGGCACAGCTTGAGACTGTGTCCTCTTGTTCTGCTGCTGCTTGCCTGGGAGAAGAGACCAATCCCCTCCTGGCTACAACCTCCCTTCAGGGAGTTGTTGACAGCAAGAAGGTCTTCCCTGAGCCTCCTCCCCTCCAGGCTAAGCAACCCCAGCTCCCTCACCCTCTCCTCACAGGGCTGTGCTCCAGACCCCTCCCCAGCCTTGTTGCCCTTCTCTGGACACCTTCAAGTCTCTCAATGTCCTTCCCTAAACCGAGGGGCCCAGAACTGGACACAGGACTCAAGGTGTTGTCTAACCAGTGCAGAGTACAGGGGCACAATGACTTCCCTGCTCCTGCTGGCCACACTGTTCCTGATGCATGCCAGGATTCCATTGGCCTTCTTGGCCAGCTGGGCACACTGCTGGCTCCTGTTGGTTTGGGGAGCATGCTCCACTGGGGGAAGTAAAGAGCAGATTCTCACCCGTGGGCTAATAACAGAGAGGCATCAGGAAGTTTGATGTGGAAACAGGTCAGTACAGTTGCAGAGAAGGTTGCATCCAGTTAACCCACTCTGTTTCTTTGATTTGAGAAACCAGCTACACAAGGAGAGGGTCCAACAAGAGCTATGAGGATCATTAAGGGAATTGAACATCTCTCCTATGCAGAAAGACCGAGAGGCCTTGAGAGGAGAAGGCTGAGCGAAGATCTGAGCAATGCCTGTCAATATCTGAGTGGTGGGTGTCAGGAGGAAGGGGCCAGGCTCTTTTCAGTGGCACACAGGACAAGGAATATTGGATGTAAACTAGAACATAGGAAGCACCACCTCAACTGCTTTTTCTGTGAGCCCTGGAGCAGGCTACCCAGAGAGGTTGTGGAGAGGTCTTTATGAGGGGATTGGACGTGGCACTTGGTGCCATGGTCTAGTCATGAGGTCTGTGGTGACAGGTTGGACTGGATGATCTTTGAGGTCTCTTCCAACCTTGGTGATTCTGTGATTCTGTGCCTTGTCTGGAGACTTTAAAACCCAACCTGGACATGTTCCTGTGTGACCTGCCCTAGGTGATCCTGCTCTGGCAGGAGAGTTGGACCAGCTGGTCTCTAGAGGTCTCTTCCAGCCGCTAACATCCTATGATTCTATGCTTCCAAACTGCTCAAAGCACTACTTACTGCATGTGAATAAGACACAAACACAGGAGGAACTGTCTGAGGCAAAGTGGGAATTAGTTGCTGTAAGAAATCTCCAAACCAACATTAGATTTCCTTTCTGGATGGGAATGTGATGGAATGTCCCTGTAAATCAAAAGCATTCAGAAGTGCACTAGACATGGACCAAAACCTGTTGAGCCGCTCTGGTACAGTCACGCAGAGCTGGTTTGCAGTATCTCATCTGTGATTAGGTTCTGATAGGGGAAGGTTTCCATGAATCTCATTACCAAGGCAACCACGGGGAACCCACAGGAGGCCCAAGTGCAGATCCATAGAGATGATATGGCAGTGTGTGGGAGTCAGAATGAATGGCAGCAGTAGAGATTAGAGAGAGGTCTTTAGAAGGGAGTTTTGACACTCTTGCATGAATGTGTTTGCCACTGTCTTGAAGGACATGAAGTTTGATAGCAGCATTACTAAAGGAAAAATCACAGAATCAGAGTGTTAGGGGCTGGAAGGGACCTCCAAAGATCATCCAGTGCAACCCCCCAGCTGGAGCAGGCTCACCTAGAGCAGGTCACACAGGAACACATCCAGGCGGGTTTTGAATATCTCCAGAGAAGGAGACTCCAGAATCCCCCTGGCAGCCTGCTCCAGGGCTCTGTCACCCTCACAGCAACAAAATTTTCCCTCCTGTTTCCATGGAGCTTCCTCTGCCACAGCTTCCAGCACTGCCCCTTGTGCTGTCCTTGGGCATCACCCAGCAGAGCCTGGCTCCAGCCTCTGGGCATCACCCTGCACATCTTTATCAACATGACTGAGGTCACCCTCAGGCTCCTCATCTCCAAGCTACAGAGCCCTCAGCTCCCTCAGGCTCTCCTCATGAGGAAGATGTTCCATTCCTTTGATCATCTTTGTGGCTCTGTGCTGGACTCTTTCAAACAGTTCCCTGGTGGCCTTCTGGAACTGAGGGGCCCAGAACCAGACACAATATTCCTGATGTGGCCTCAGCAGGGCAGAGTAGAGAGGGAGGAGAACCTCTCTTGCCCTACTCACCACAGCCCTTCTAATCCACCCCAGGATGCCATTGGCCTTCTTGGCCACCAGAGCACATTGCTGGCTCCTGGTCAACCTCCCATCCACTAGGGCCCCCAGGTCCTTTTCCCCTTCCCTGCTCTCCAACAGCTCAGTCCCCAGCCTATCCTGCTCCATGGGGTTGTTCTTTCCCAGGTGCAAGACTACACCTGCCCTTGTTGAATTTCATTCCATTTCTCCCTGTCCAATTCCCCAGCCTGTCTGTGTAGTTATGCTTTCAGGCAGGTTCTACTTTCAGGAAAGTAACCTCAGAATACAGCTGCATCCCTGAATTTAGCACAGCTTTCAGATATTCCACTTTTGCTGGGTGTGATCTGATAGAAGCAGCTCAACCACTTGGTATTTGACTAGCACCTTCCAGAGACCCTGAACAGAGGGCACAAACCCTTCAGCAGGTGACTCAATGCCCTTTTATCTCAGCATTAGTCTGTTGTTTCCCATCCAATGTGCCTATCAAGAGATGATGATGCTTTGCTGGAAGAATTATACAGATAAAAATTGATGACCAGAGGTAAATGCAAAGATGCTAATCCCAAGGTGGTCTGACTCTGCTCTGGAAGGATTTTTATGGCTAGAAAACCTGCCTTACACTTTCAGCTGAACATAGTGCTAGCATTGGCCTCTACTCTGCCCTCTAACACAAACTGCAACCCAGGAAGCCTCACTTTAACATGAGGAAAAACTTCTTTGCTGTGAGGGTGCTAGAGCCCTGCAGCAGGCTGCCCAGAGAGGTTGTGGAGTTTCCTCTGGAAAGATTCCAGACCTGCCTGGACATTGTGATCCTGGGCAAGCTGCTGCAGGAGACTCTCCTTTAGCAGGAGGGGGTGGAATAGATGATCTGCATAGGTCCTTTCCACCCCCCACCATGTAGGGATTCTGTGAATAGGGTTTGCCACTGGCCATGGATCATGGAATCATAGAATCAATGAGGTTGGAAAAGATCTGAGATCATCAAGTCCAACCTATCACCCAGCACCTCCCGACAACTAAGCCATGGCTCCAAGTGTCACATCCAAGCCTTTTGTGAACACCTCCAGGGCGGTGACTCCACCACCTCCCTGGGCAGCACATTCCCATGGCAAATTACTCTTTTTGTGAACTTTCTCCTCACCTCCAGCCTAAACTTCCCCTGGCATAGCTTGAGACTGTGTCCTCTTGTTCTGGTGCTGGTTGCCTGGGAGCCCAGACAAGCTGACCAACCACCTACATGGGGTCTGACACCAGCCAAGCCGAAGTGAAGCTGTAGTCTCCCTAAAGATTCCCACTTCCTGCCAGCCCACAGTGATCCTGGAATTCTGTGTTGTGAATTGCCTTCAGGTGGAAACCACTCAACCACAGACTATTCCTAAACCATCTTGTAAAGCTGTGGAGGATGAAGGGACCTGAATTCATGCGAGTGTGCTGTTACTGGAGGTTGTATGTGCTTGACATGCAGAACATGCTGTGTGTTAGACAGTAGAAATGATTATTCCTGCAGTTTTCATGCTCATTAGGGTTCATTTTTGTCCTAACTGTCTCAGTTTAAGAAAGACACTGAGACTCTTGAATATGTCCAGAGAAGGGCAACGAAGCTGGGGAGGGGTCTGGAGCACAGCCCTGGGAGGAGAGGCTGAGGGAGCTGGGGTTGCTTAGCCTGGAGAAGAGGAGGCTCAGGGGAGACCTTCTTGCTCTCTACAACTCCCTGAAGGGAGGTTGTAGCCAGGAGGGGGTTGGGCTCTTCTCCTGGGCAAGCAGCACCAGAACAAGAGGACACAATCTCAAGCTGTGCCAGGGGAGGTTTAGGCTGGAGGTGAGGAGAAAGTTCTTCCCAGAGAGAGTTGTTAGCCATTGGAACGTGCTGCCCAGCGAGGTGGTGGAGTCCCCATCCCTGGAGGTGTTCAAGAGGGATTGGATGTGGCACTTGGTGCCATGGTTTAGTAGTCATGAGGTGTTGGGTGTCAGGTTGGACTTGATGATCTTTGAGGTCTCCTCCAACCTTATTGATTCTATGATTTTATGATATCACAAGCTAGCAGGATGAAGGGAAGTGAAAAACCAGCCATTTCTCTCCACCTATGGCAAGAGTAGAGATCACTTAGGAAAACATTCTGGAGGAAGTCAAAGAGCTTTGCTGCTTTGCCTAGAGCTTAACCACTGCAAACAGTGAGGTGAGCCAGTGAGCTCGTGCAGGGAAGAATCTGTCTACGTGTGCTCACACTTGGGTTTGCACAACTCTGCTCTGGCAGTTAAGCTGATGCTGAAACCAAAATTGCATGGTCCTTAAGGGTGGCCTTGGGCCTCTATCTGCCTTAAATCTCAACCCTAAGTTTTTTTTGCTTGACCCCCAAGAGCAGAGCAGCCTGGCTGTGGTGGGAGATCTGGTCACCTCCACGTAGCAGACTGACCTGTCTGCTACTGACTTCCCATCCAGTGTCGGCAGGGTCGGAGTCTGCCCACGTGCAGATCTTACCACCCAAGGCTGACGGACAGGAATTGCACAAGTCCTTGCTCCTGGCTCCTGACCTGTCACGTTCTGACCGCTGCTCACGTTCTGCCTGCAGTAGAGAGGCACATGGAGAGCTAAGTGTCTGCAGAAATGCTCCTCAAAGGCATGGAGATCACATGCCAAGGTGATGCCCCTCTGGCATGATCTGGCCTTTGGCAGGAGTCGTGATGCTGACTTTTCCCATCCCTGGAAACATTCAAGGCCAGGTTGTTTGGGGCTCTGAGCTACCTGTTCTAGCTGCAGATGTCCCTGCTGACTGCAGAAGGGTTGGACTAGATGACCTTTAAAGATCCCTTCCCACCCAAACCTGTCTGTGATTCTACGACTAAGAAACGCATGTAGGATGTCTGAGCTCAGCACAGGATACAGGATCTGATGTAAATGTGGGAGGGTGGCTGGCAAAAGGCAGACCAAGCCAACTCTGAACAGCAGCAAAGACAACAGTTAATTGCTCTTCCTTCTTTGGCAACTGCAGAAAGGGAGTGCATTGAAGCCAGGTTCTAATCTGGTTCCAAACTAAGCCTGAAGGGTTCTGACACACAGATGGTTCCCAGTCCTGTGTCTATAAGGCAGTGTATCCATCCTTAAAGAACACAGCAAAAATGTCTCTACTCTTTGGAGAAGTCACATAGCAGATACAGCAGCATCCTGTTCTCAGTGCTGCAGAATGGGTGAACTGCACAAGCAGAAGCTCCTCAGGTTGATGGGGATGGAGACAGCTGCAAGCTGTATCATTAAGGAAGTGGTGGAGGTGCATGGGAGATGTAAAGCTGTCAGAGGTAGTGGCAAGACTTGGGGATGTGATAGGCTTTGAAAACCAAATGTATCCTGGGCTGCAGCAAGAGAAGCATAGCCAGCAGGTCGAGGGAGGTGATTCTCCCCCTCTGCTCCACTCTGCTGAGACCTCACCTGGAGTACTGTGTCCAGTTCTGGAGCCTCTATTGCAGGAAGGATCTGGAGGTGCTGGAAGGTGACCAGAGAAGGGCCACGAGGATGAGCAGAGGGCTGGAGCACCTGTGCTCTGGGGACAGACTGAGAGAGTTGGGGTTGTGCAGGCTGGAGAGCAGAAGGCTCTTGTGGCCTTCCAGTATCTGAAGGGGGCTCCAAGAAAGCTGGGGAGGGACTTTTGAGGGTGTCAGGGAGTGATAGGACTGGAGGCAATGGGTCCAAGCTAGAGGAGGGGAGCTTGAGATTGGATGTTAGGAAGTTGTTCCCCATGAGGGTGGTGAGAGCCTGGCACAGGCTGCCCAGGGAGGTGGTGGCAGCCTCATGCCTGGAGGTTTTTGCAGCCAGGATGGAGGTGGCTGTGAGCAAGCTGCTGTGGTGTGAGGTGTCCCTGCCCATGGCAGGGGGTTGGAACTGGCTGAGCCTTGGGGTCCCTTCCAGCCCTGACAATTCTATGACTCTGTGAATGGAGATAACAATGAGATGTTTTCATGATGTCACTCTTTTTCTTTAAAAGACAAGGCAGTCAGTGGGGACCCTTACAGACCTGGACTGTATTTTCCAGTCTCCCTTGCTTTCATGTCTTGAATTCCCTGAATCCCTATTGTTCTAGACTCAAACCAGGCAGGCATCAGCACTGCCTTGTGCTCTGCATTTCGCATGCAGGCTTTCACAGCATCACAGGATCCCTGAACCATAGAATGGTCAGGGTTGGAAGGGACCTCTGGAGATCATCAAGTCCATCTGCTCAGGTAATTCCCAACACAAAGACAGGAGTGGCATTTCTAACAGGTTAGAATTTATGTCTGGATAATACCTGTTCTCCAAAAGGAACCCCAAGGGGATTCAGCAGCACGTGTATGCCAGAAGCAGGAGCATTCAAACAGCAAAATGCGGCCAGAGAAGCAGGTCAGGCAACTCCTCACCCCTCAAGTAGAAACTCAGAGACATTTAGGCTGCATGCCACAGGCCTCCCAGGAATTTACATCTGCCTGGAATTTCATAGCAGGGGAGATACCATAAAAGGCAGCTGCCAAAATGCTGTGTAGAGGGAAGTAAAAGCTTAAAAGATGTATTGACAGCTTATATCCTCTTGACAATCAACCATCTGTATTTAGCCAGCATTACTGCTGCAAATAAGTTTGTGCCTTATCAGCTTGACCACAAAGGTTAATTAAACTTCTTTCTGCATTTGATACCTTTCCAAGAACATGCAGCAAATGATTTGCAGAGGCTAGCCAGGCTGCCACAGGTAATGCTGTTAAACACAAGAAAAGACAAATCAATGAGGGCACAGGGAACCTGTCAGATATCTGCCAGGAAAACAGGGAACAGTTTCCACTTGCATAAATTTTCCTCATGTCAATGAGACTACATGATAAAGCCAGGCTTGGCATCACTCACTGCTTCATGCCAGTCCTTAGAGCCCCTGGGTGCCTGTCTCAAAGCAAACGGAGCTGATGTTGAGAGGTTGTGTGAAATCTCATCGTTCCATTCAGCACGGTGCTAGCAGGAGAGAGCTCTGGAGTGAGCACGGAGCTGTCAATAACCCAGCAGTGCTGTGTAGGCAGGAGAGCTCAGGGAAGTGCTGCAGCAGATGTCTGCTTCTCACTACTGCTGCGCACTGGAGATGGCCTAAGTGTCAGATGTCACTCTGTCCTTCTATGTTGGATTTCCTAAAAGCCTTTGCCTTGCCTCTGGAACGCCTATCGCTAACATTCCCCCACCTCCCTGGGCAGCCTGTGCCAGGCTCTCACCACCCTCATGGGGAGCAACTTCTTCCTAACATCCAAGCTGAATCTCCCCTTGTCTAGCTTGGATTCACCCCCCCCAGTCCTATCACTTCCTGACACCCTCAAAAGTCCCTCCCCAGCTTTCTTGGAGCCCCCTTCTGATACTGGAAGGCCACCAGAAGGTCTCCTGGGAGCCTTCTCTTCTCCAGACTGCACAACCCCAACTCTCTCAGTCTGTCTCCACAGCAGAGCAGCTCCAGCCCTCTGCTCCTCCTCGTGGCCCTTCTCTGGACACCTTCCAGCACCTCCAGATCCTTCCTGTAATAGAGGCTCCAGAACTGGACACAGTGCTCCAGGTGAGGTCTCAGCAGAGTGGAGCAGAGGGGGAGAATCCCCTCCCTGGCCCTGCTGGCCACTCTTCTCTGGCTGCAAGAGAGGAGAGGAGCTATGACCATTTGTGAGGGAGGGCAGAGGGATGAAGGTGCAATTCCTCCTCATGCCTCTGCCTCTGCAGTGCTCTGCACAGACAGCTGTGTTTGTTAGTGATTTTATTTTATGACAAGAGTAAACAGTCCCTACTAAAAAGGGATTTATGAAGGTAGCTGAGGCAGCTTACCTTCTGCTTTCAGCAAGTGCCAACACTGCTCAAGCCTCATGTTGTGTCAGTTTTATTACACTCTACAGTGGCACTTGTCTGATCTTTTCTATTTGCATAGCTTGATAAGGCACCACTGAGGCACACAACCTGGTGTAAATGCTTTACCTAGTTATGCCCCCATCTGGTTCCAGATGAATTTTCTCTGGTTGCTGTAATAAAACATGTTTGCTGCAATGAAACAATCCCTGCATTTCCTGCTGGAAACAGAAAGGAAGGCTTCTTACACAGCTGCCATGTTTCCAAGAGGTCCCACTGGCATTTGGTAACCTCCACATCATGGTGGGTTTTCCTACA
The DNA here is from genome assembly GCA_015227895.2 of Colaptes auratus. Taxonomy (NCBI): domain Eukaryota; kingdom Metazoa; phylum Chordata; class Aves; order Piciformes; family Picidae; genus Colaptes; species Colaptes auratus. The sequence goes on along the minus strand of CM037647.1, from coordinate 2,287,314 downwards.
TGATTGCAACCATAGGAAAGGGGGGCTGGTGTATCTCTGTGAGGGGGAAAGGCTGAGAGCCCTGGGGCACTCCTCCTTCTCTATTCTATCCTAGAATCTATCATGGCCAGCCAAGAAGGCCAATGGGCTCCCCTGATGCATCAAGAGTATGACCTGCAGGTTGAAGGAGTTTCTCCTCCTTATCTCTCCTAGTGAGGCCACATCTGGAGTGTTGGGTCCAGTTCTGGGCTCTCCAGCTCAAGAGAAACAAAGAACTACTGTACAGAGCCCTGGGGAGGCTACAAAGTTGATAGAGTCATGGAATTGTATAGATAGATAGAGTATGGATAGAGTATGGAATTGTAGAGACTATAAACAACCTTTAAAATCATTGAGTCCTAGTGAGGCCACACCTGGAGTGTTGGGTCCAGTTCTGGGCTCTCCAGTTCAAGAGAGACAGAGAGCTGCTGGACAGAGTCCTGTGGAGGCAACAAAGATGACAGAATCTTAGAGTTACAGAATTGTTTATAGGCTATAAACAACCTTTAAAATCATTGAGTCCAACCACTGAACCCCATGATGAGGGGACTGGAGCAGCTCTGGGAGGAGCAAAGGCTGAGAGCCCTGGGGCTGGGGAGCCTGGAGAAGAGCAGCCCCAGAAGGGATCTGAGCAATGCTCAGCAAGAGCTAAAGGAGCTGTGGGGGAGCAAGAGGCTGGGGACAGACTCTGCTCAGTGGTGCCCAGGGACAAGACATGGGGCAAGGGGAACAAACTGGAACCCAGGAGGTTCTATCTGAACAGGAGGAAAAACTTTGCTGTGAGGGTGCTGGAGTTCGTGGAGCAGGCTGCCCAGAGAGCTTGTGGAGTCTCCTTCTCTGGAGAGCTTTCAACCCCACCTGCACATTGTGATCCTGGGCAAGCTGCTGTGGGTGCCTCTGCTGGGGCAGGGGGCTGGACTGGATGATCTCCAGAGGTCTCTTCCAACCTCCACCATGCTGGAATCCTGTGAACTGGGTTGCCACAAGGAATGAGCGCTTCAGCTAGCTAATCTGTCACTGCTCAGACATTGATGTCAGTGGCTTCCAAAGCTTCCAGGGCAATCCACCTCTAGCTGCAGTTGGGATTGTTTTGAATCTGGGGAAGAGAAGCTGTAAACATATGAAATGAAGGACTCCTGGCTGTTCCAGTGGTGTAGCATTTTTGCCAGGAGCCTGCTTCTAGCAGATTTATGATGCTTCAGCCCTGAGAGCTGTCACGTAAGTGGCTGCTATGAAGCAAACAGTATGCTTTGCATTTTAACTGCTCAGGCTGTGGGCAAAGGTTCCCTGAGGGGAACAGCCACTTCCCCAACCTACTACAGGTCATGTTCCTTCCCTTCTGTGCTTTTGGGACATGTGCCTGGGATTTTGGTATAACAGCTCACTAGTGTCCCTGCTTGTATTCATAGAATCACAGAATCAACCAGGCTGGAAAAGACCTCAGAGATCATCAAGTTCAACCTATGACCTAATACCCAACACCTCCTGACAACTAAACCATGGCTCCAAGTGCCACATTCAATCCTTTTTTGAGCACCTCCAGGGGTGGTGACTCCACCACCTCCCTGGGCAGCACATTCCAATGGCCTCTTCTCTTTTCTGGGAGACTTCTTCTAGCCTCCAGCCTAAACCTCCCCTGGCAACAGCTTGAGACTGTGTCCTCTTGTTCTGGTGCTGGTTGCATGGGAGAAGAGACCAAACCCCACCTGGCTCCAACCTCCCTTCAGGGATTGTAGAGAGCAATGAGGTCTCCCCTGAGCCTCCTCTTCTCCAG
>CM037647.1:2114473-2285512 GCA_015227895.2 Colaptes auratus | reverse complement strand
TTACTTTGAATTGTTTGGAGTAAATTGTCAAGACTTCCCCCCCCCCCCCCAAAAAAAAAAAAAATGTGGCCAGATTCTACCAATGCCAGCCAGAAAAGGAAATGTTTTGGCTTTCCTCTCTGAGTACAAACCATGCCTCAGAAAACAATGCCCCAGTTCTTAACATCTCTCCCTCCTCGCAAGTTGCCTATTGCCTGTTGTTAACTCTTCCAGCTCTTCCCAAGATTACTGCATTTGCAGAGCTGGAAGATTCCCAGCTAAAGAGGGACAAGAAATTATTGGAGAGAGACCAGCAGAAGCTGCAAAGTCTGGAGCATCTCTGTGAGGAGGAAAGGCTGAGAGCCCTGGGGCTGTTGAGCCTGGAGAAGGCAGCCCCAGAAGGGATCTGAGCAATGCTCAGCAAGAGCTAAAGGGCACAGTCAAGATGCTGGGGCCAGACTCTTGTCAGTGGTGCCCAGTGATAGGACAAGGGGCAATGGGCACAAACTAGATCTCAGGAGATTTCACTTGAAGTTAGTGAAAAAAACCCTTTACATTTAGGGTTCTGGAACCCCGGAGCAGGCTGCCCAGAGGGGCTGTGGAGTCTCCTTCTCCAGAGAGACTCCAAACCCACCTAGACATTTTTATCCTGGGCAAGCTGCTGTGGGTGCTCCTGCTTTAGCCAGGGGGGTGGACTGGATGACACCCAGAGGTCCCTTCCAAGCCCCACCATGCTGGGATTCTGTGTACTATGGGCCACATGCTGTTCCTGCACTTGATTCACAAGCACGTGATGTGGAAAGAACAACTGGAGGAATGAAGATAAGCAGTGGGAGAGGCAATGCAAAAGGAGCTAAGCAAAGCCACATCCATCTCTCTTCTGTTTTAGAGGTGCTGGGAAAAGGGAAAGTCCCATATAAAAGATCAGAATGCAGGATCCAAACACCTTAAAGCCTGGCTGGTTTTGGTTCCAATATCTGGGTTGGAAAACTCCTGAAGTTTTTCTGGTTTGCTTGAGGGTTCGAGCCTTAGATGTAAGGAGCAGTTTGAGTACACTTTGTCAACTGGTTATCACAGCATCTCAGAATGGTAGGGTTTGGAAGGGACCTCAAAAGACCATCCAGTCCAAGCCCCCTGTCAGAGCAGGGTCACCTAGAGCAGCTCACACAGGAACACATCCAGGTGGGTTTTGAAAGTCTGCAGTGAAGGAGACTCCACAACCTCTCTGGGCAGCCTGCTCCAGGGCTGTCACCCTCACAGTGAAAAAAGTTTTCTCTTGTGTTCACATGGAACTTCCTCTGGCCCAGCTTGCACCCACTGCCCCTTGTCCTACCATTGGACATCACTGAGCAGAGCCTGGCTCCATCCTCCCAACACTTCCCTGCACATCTTTAGAAACATGACTGTGGTCACCCCCAGTCTCCCCTTCTCCAAGCTAAAGAGTCCCAGCTCCCTCAGCCTGAACCCATAAGGAACCTTTATTTAGCAGCTGAAGATGGTTCATAAAGAAAGATGATCTGAATAGGATTTTTGTGAGTTTTAAGTCTTCTCCTTCACTTTCCTAAAGAGAAATCCCAGCTGATACAGAGGAAGATCACAGAATCACAATATCACCAAGGTTGGAAGAGACCTCAAAGATCATCCAGTCCAACCTGGCACCACAGACCTCATGACTAGACCATGGCACCAAGAGCCACATCCAATCCCCTCTTGAACACCTCCAGGGATGGTGACTCCACCACCTCCCTGGGCAGCACATTCAATGGCTAACAACTCTCTCCATGAAGAACTTTCTCCTCACCTCCAGCCTAAACTTCTCCTGGCACAGCTTGAGACTGTGTCCTCTTGTTCTGGTGCTGCTTGCCTGGGAGAAGATGAACCATCTCTTTGCAGCCTCCTTATTATAAAAGGATGGAAGTGGCCACAACAACAACAGGAATGGGCACTGGAGAGGAGTGTTATGTTGGGGTGGCTGGAGAAAGTCTCACATCATCTGAGCTTAGCACCCATGAAGCAGAGGAGTTGGGAAGGGCACTGCATCCTGGGGAGCTTTCACAGCATGGTTTTGAACATCCTTGAACTGGCCTCCTTAGAGCAGGGATGAGGAGGACAGAGTATTCCAGAAGCAAATGTTAGCATCTGTTTCAAGCTAAGCCTGGGTTCTACTGGTTTCACAGCAAGCCTTTGATCAAAGAAGTGACATTTTAGGCTTTTTTCCCCCCTTCCTCTCTCTCTAGATTATATTTCAGGGGCTCTGCTCTTTTTGCTCTGATCTTCCTTTGAAAAGAGTACTACAGACCAGCAGCAGCTCTGGTTATCAGATGCTGTTCTTGGCAGTGAAGGCAGGGAGACTGGAAAATGACTCTGCTGATGGAATTTCCTCAATGCCTTTGGCATTAGACACAATGGAGTGAACATGACTTTGACGTAATCAATTCATTGGAATATTTGTCTAAGACCAACCCTCCATGACTCCTGAATAGACCTCAGTGAGGAAGGGATGGACTAGAAGATCAGCAATTAACTTTTTAAAAGGAAAAGTCCTTTAAAAAAAAAAAAAAAAAAACAAGAAAGAAGAAATATGCACAGCTTTAGGAAGCTAGAAGGGCAGTAAGGACATTGAGACACTTGAATGTGTCCAGAGAAGGGCAATGAGGCTGGGGAGAGGCCCAAGCACAGCCCTGTGAGGAGAGGCTGAGGGAGCTGGGGTTGCTTAGCCTGGAGAGAGGAGGCTCAGGGGAGACCTTCTTGCTCTCTACAACTACCTGAAGGGAGATTGTAGCCAGGTAGGGGGTTAGTCTCTTCTCCCGGGCAAGCAGCACCAGAACAAGAGAACACAGTCTCAAGCTGTGCCAGGGGAACTTTAGGCATGAGGCGAGGAGAAAGTTCTTCCCAGAGAGAGGAATTTGCCATGGGAATGTGCTGCCCAGGGAGGTGGTGGAGTCCCCATCCCTGGAGGTGTTCAAGAGGGTATTGGATGTGGCACTTGGAGCCATGGTTTAGTTGTCAGGAGGTGTTGGGTGACAGGTTGGACTTGATGATCTTTGAGGTCTTTTCCAACCTTATTGATTCTATGATTCTAAGTTGACAAACTTCTTGTTACTAGGACATGGTCCATCAAGTACTTGATGCTTCTGATATGGCATCTGCAGAAATGGAACCAACTTCCTAGTACTGTGTGCATTCTGAAGTCAGAGAACTGCATGGCTCCGAGGAGACCTAATTGTGGCCTTCCAGGATCTGAAGGGGGCTACAAGAAACCTGGGGAGGGACTTTTTAAGGTGTCAGGGAGTGATAGAGGGGGGGATTGGAGCAAAACTAGAAATGGGGAGATTGAGATTGTTCAGGATGTTAGGAAGAAGTTCTTCCCAATGAGAGTGGTGAGACACCAGCACAGGTTGCCCAGGGAGATGGTAGAAGCCTCATCCCTGGAGGTGTTTGCAGCCAGGCTGGATGTGGCTGTGAGCAACCTGCTGTAGTGTGAGGTGTCCCTGCCATGGCAGGGGTTGGAACTGGCTGATCCTTGAGGTCCCTTCCAACCTGACAATTCTATGATTCCATGCTGTGGCCCTTTTAAGAAGCAAATAAATTCCTCTGTAAATGTAATAGGATTGATAAGGTTTTGGTGTCTTCAAACTGCCTCTACCTCCTCCTCCTCCCTTCTGCTTCTTGCATGAAGCAGCAAAGAAGTGGCAGCTCCAACCCTAGTTTCAAAAGAGAGTGACATAAAGAGCTATCAGTTGGTGTCTGGTCCAAGATCACACTAAAAGGACTAAAATTTAACAGCAACCAACTTCCACTTACTCTCCTGAAAAAGGCTGCAGTTGGGATTTTCCCAGAACAGAGCAAAAATCCTGAGAAGTGTGTGAGAGCTCTTACAAGACTGATTGTCTGAGGATAGCAAGAGGGGGAAGGAAGCAAATTTGGGCCATGCAGAACCTGTTTCTGACTACAAACCCAACTGAGGCCAAATAGAATGAATTTGGAAGGCAGTGACTCAGTGATGAAGAGGTCAGCTGCACGTGCTACAGTGGAGAGGCACCACAGCTAGTTCCCCAGAAAGCTGGACTTTGATGAACCCCACAGTAGGACTGGCCAGACCCCTCCAGGGCCACACAAGGCCTGTGAGATCCCACCACTCATCTGCCTTCTTGAAGTGGAGTACTGCCCCTCTGCCTCCCAACTTTTCCCACTCCTCCCTCCTCATGTTGCCTGACCCACACCTCCCTAGGGAAGAGGACACCAGGTTAGAAAGGAGCAGTGTCCCCAGTGTCCCCATGGCAAGGAGTCCCACAAGATGTGAGCCCAGGTACAGGCAGCAGGTCCATGGCTATGGCTTCTCCTGGTCCACAGCAGTTTCTATCTGCAGTTGTCTTGGCTGGGAGATATACAAACACCAAATGAACAAGGTAGGAAAGAATAGAGGGGAGGTGGAAGCCTCCATGCTGGTGCATGCTGTGATGTGATTTGGGGAGGGGTAGAGGTGGCCTGCAGGGCAGTCAGGACACCAGGCAGTGGCTTACTCTGCTTACACCTGGAGCTGCCAAAACTTAATCCACGGCCTGGAAGAAGGTCCTTGGATAATCTTAAACAGTTTGCGGCTGCCACTTCCTTCCCTCCCTCTCCCATCCCATCAAACACTCCTCCCACATGCAAACAAGGCAGCTGGGGTGCAGGAATCGTTCTCAGAGAGTGCTCCCAGCTGGTGAGGGAAAGATCAAGCAATCCATGCAGGCTTTTGTGCTATCATTCAGGACACGCTCCCCCCACCCCCGTGCAGTGCAGCTTTTTGTGCTATTTAAAGAGGAAATGTGTTGACAAGACTTAGCACAATCTGACTGGGATTGCTGCAAATGCAAAGCACCCATTGGGCTGGAGATCCTGCAGAGCAGATGGTGATGCTGGGGGTGGTGATGAAAAAAGCAACGCTGGAGCTCTTTCAGTCCTTCTGGGAGGGATGCTGTGCCAGGAACGTGTGTCGTGCTTTAACCCCAGCCAGCGGCTAAGCCCCACACGGCCACTGCCTCGCTCCGAGATGCCAAAGCTGGCTCGAAAAGGCAGTAGGACACTGAGCAGAGGGGGTTTCCCCTTGGCTCAGATGTGCTAGGAACATTATGCAACCCTCTTTTGTAAGAAGCACACCTATCCCCTGCCATGAAGGAAGAGAGAGAGTTGCCTGCAGGAGTGGGAGAGCCAGGAAAGAATCCGACAGGAGCCAATCCTTGCCAAAGCAAGTGAAGCCCAAACAGCCCACGCTTCCCAAATTATCTCTCTTTCCTGTTTAATGCACTGTAAATGAAATTCAGTTGGACTCTTGACATTCTTGCAGGTTGGATTCAGTCCCATTTATGTTGCACATTGATAGGGACTGATGGGAAAATAATGCTGTTTGAACAAACAGCTCACTTCCTTCGCAGCCATTCGTACGACTGTTGGCACATCAATAACGTTAATTGTGTGCTGCATTTATAATGGTGCCTTTCTTCACCAGGGATCCTAATGCTCTTATGAAATGAAGTGATTGCACTCTGTGTGTGTGTGCTATCTTAACTGGAAACACACCCAGCAGCACAGCTCTGCCCACAAATCATGCCCGAAAACGTAAGGAGATTAACATTCCTACCAGTCCGTGGCATTTGCTGTTTCCCACAGCGTTCTCCTGGAGAAACTGGCTGCTCATGGCTTGGAGAAGTGACCCTTCACTTGGTCAAAAACTGGCTGATGGCTGGGCCTGAAGAGTGGTGGGGAATGGAGCTAAACGTGGGTGGCAGCCAGTCACCAGTGGCATTCCCCAGGCGTCAGTACTGGACAGGGCAATGCTCTCCACCGTGCGTGGCACACACGAGCGTTGTCAATAGAATCACAGAGTGACAGAATGTCAGGGGCTGGAAGGGACCAGAGATTGTCCAGTCCAACCCCCCTGCCAGAGCAGGCTCACCTAGAACAGACCACACAGGAACTCATCCAGATAGGTTTTTAATACCTCCAGAGAGGGAGACTTCACATCCCCCCTGGGCAGCCTCTTCCAGGGTTCTGTCACACTCACAGTGAAATGATTCTTCCTCCTGTTTCCATGGAACTTTCTATGCCTCAATTTCTACCATTGCCCCTTGTGCTGGCATTGGGTATCACCCAGCAGAGCCTGGCTCCGTCCCCTTGACACTCACCCTGCACATCTTTATCAACATGAATGAGGTCACCCCTCAGGCTCTTCCTCTCCAAGCTAGAGAGCCCTCAGCTCCCTCAGGCTCTCATCATAAGGAAGATGTTCCACTCCCCTAATCATCTTTATGGCTCTGTGCATGACCTCCCTGAGGTCCTTCTTGAACTGAGGGGCCCAGAACTGGACAAAATATTCCAGATGCAGCCTCAGCAAGGCAGAGTGGAGAGGGAGGAGAACTATAAAATCATAGAATAGTTTTGGTGGTCCTGGAGTCCAAAGGCCAACCTAAGACAACCATGGCCATTAAACTATGTCCCAAAGTGTGTCCATCACTGCCTTGACTGCCTCAACATCTCTGAGTGGTGAGGATAAGAGCACAGAATCAGTGCCAGTCTCTGAGAATGCTGAGAAATGACTCCATTTATTTTCTCTCTTAGGAACTGTGAGTGTATTATTATTATCATTATCCAATGCCGATAGCAGAAGGAGTCAGCATTGGCACCGCTCACAAGCCCAGCATCGAGACTTAATCAATCTCTGCTCACCATGGTGTGGAGTTAGCGTGCAGATTGTACCTCCTGGTGCTTTTAAACATATCTAAAGATCAGAACACAGGGAAAAGAGAATGAAATGGCAATCACTCATGCTGGGGAGGGGAGGGGAGGGGGGAGGAATGGTCAGAGGAAGAAGTCAAACTGCATTTCTGAGAAACAAAGTCTGGAAACTATTTCTCCAGTAAAAACCAAACCAAACCAAACAAACCCCAAATCTCTTGCTGGCCAAGCATGGAAAAATGCCTATTCCTTAGGTAAATGTTTGAACAGGTAGAAGAATGGGGGAAAGATGGAGTGTTTTGTGCAGGGGTGTTATGAGGAGCTTTCTGTAGCAGACAGAGGTAATACAGTGCAAGCCGTAGGAATGCCCTGCCCTGTGAGTCAACAGGCTGACAGCAGTGCTGCTCTTTGCCTGCTCAGAATGAGAAGGAGCAAATGCCTGGGCTGCAGGAGCTGAAACTGCAGGGCTGAGATGGGTAAGCAACATGGAAGCATGCGCCCTGGAATATATCCAGGGTGGCAGCTTGGGCACTCTTCTACTTTCCTGAGAGTTACTCTTGACAGAGTGTTGCCCACAGATGAGGAAGAATTGTAACTGTTACCCAAAAATCAGTCACAGAAGGCAAATGGAAACTTATCTTTAATCCCAACTGTTATCAGCTCTTGCTGGTTATGTGAAAAGTGATGGGTTTGTTCTTGATGTTAGGGCCAATGGCACAGCCCTTGCTTTCCTTCCTGCCTCTCTTGACCATAGAATCAGTGAATCATGGAGCCATAGAATCACAGAGTCATAGAATCACACAGTCATAGAATCAGAGAATCACAAAATCATAGAACCATAAAATCATAGAGTCATAGAATCATAGAGTCATGGAATCACAGAGTCATAGAATCACAGAATCAGAGAATCACAGAATCACAGAGTCATAGAATCACAGAATCACAGAGTCATAGAATCACAGAATCAGAGAATCACAGAGTCATAGAATCATAGAGTCACAGAATCACAGAGTCATAGAATCATAGAATGAAAGAATCATGGAATCAGAGAATCATAGAGTCAGAGAATCATAGAATCAGAGAATCAGAGAACCATACAATCAGAGAATCATAGAATCATAGAGTCATAGAATCACAGAGTCATAGAATCACAGAATCACAGAGTCATAGAATCATAGAGTTGTAGAGTCATAGAATCATAGAGTCGTGGAGTCATAGATTCATAGAATCACAGAGTCATAGAATCACAGTCACAGAATCACAGAGTCATAGAATCATAGAGTCGTGGTGTCATAGATTCATAGAATCACAGAGTCATAGAATCACAGTCACAGAATCACAGAGTCATAGAATCATACAATCATAGAATCATGGAGTCGTGGAGTCATAGATTCATAGAATCACAGAGTCATAGAGTCATAGAATCACAGTCACAGAATCACAGAATCACAGAGTCATAGAATCACAGTCACAGAATCACAGAGTCATAGAATCAGTGAGTCACAGAATCATACAGTCACAGAATCACAGAGTCTTAGAATCACAGACTCATAGAATCACAGAATCACAGAGTCATAGAGTCATAGAATCACAGTCACAGAATCACAGAGTCATAGAATCAGTGAGTCACAGAATCATACAGTCACAGAATCACAGAGTCTTAGAATCACAGACTCATAGAATCACAGAATCAGAGTCATAGAGTCATAGAATCACAGTCACAGAATCACAGAGTCATAGAATCAGTGAGTCACAGAATCATACAGTCACAGAATCACAGAGTCTTAGAATCACAGACTCATAGAATCACAGAGTCATAGAATCACAGAATCATAGAATCATAGAATTATAGGATGGGTTTGGGTTGGTAGAGACCTCCCAAGGTTATCCAGTCTAACCTCCTCTGCTGTCAGCAGGGACATCCTCAACCAGATCAGCTTGCCCTGAGCTCTGTGGAACCTCATCTTGAACATCTCTAGGGACAGGGCCTCAACCACCTCCCTGGGCAACTTATCACAGTGCTCCACCACCCTCATGGTGCAGAACTTGTTCCTAACATCTAAGCTAAATCTACTCTTCTCTACTTTGAAACCATTGTCCCTCATCCTATCACTACAGGCCTTTGTAAATAGTCTTTCTCCATCCTTCTTGTAGGCTCCCCTCAGGTACTCAAAGGTTGCTATCAGGTCTCATGCTAGAACTTACACTCGCTCCCTGTGTGACCTTTCTGTCCCAGTGCTTCCCAGACAAAGGTAAATCGGGGGGGGAAATAAAGAATGAGAGCTTCCTGAAGCTGAAAAGATGTCTTGCTCTGAATTTGCTTTGTGCACAGCCCACTCTTAATTCCCAGACAAAAGCAATCACCCAGGAAGGCTGTCACTGACAAGCAGCACGGTTTAGATTCATGCACACTCCCTTCAGCCAAATTCCCTTCCGTAAGGAGAGAAGCTTTCCCTGAGCTCACTGCTCAGCCAGGGGAGAAAGCAGAATGGGAGGAGTGGTTTCACTACTTAGTTTATTTCTTTTTAGCATTTACAACTAATTTAAGTCAAAGGTAAAAGGAGAGCAGTCCTCCCCTACTAGTTTGCATCAGAAATGTTCCCTTTTTAATGAGCCAGAATTTGCTGATAAACTGTCCAGAAATAGAAAGAAAGAAGGAAAAACACCAACCAAACCAAACCAAAACCAAAACCAACCAACCCCAATAATAATAATAATAATAATAATAATAATATAATAATAATAAAAATAAAGAAACAACCAAAAACAACAACAAAAACCCACAAACCACAAACCCCTGAGAACCAAGAAGACTAAAAAGAGAACTGGGAACCAAGAACCAAGAGCCAAGAACCAAGATGGCTCCAAAGTTCCAAGCAGCCATTGAAAAGGATGGGCTGAATAAAAGGGAAAGAAGAAAAAAAGAGGAGAAAAAAAGCCATAAATTGAGGAAGCTGCCTGGGGAGCACCCTTTGCAAAGCCAGTGGTGTCAAGTGGGAGTGGTGTTACTGCACACCTGAGCCATTCAGGGCATTGGCTGATGGACATGAGACAAGCTTAGAGGGAAACCCTTCAGTAACTACCCTAACATTTAGCTCTGCAGAGGCTCATTCTTGGTGGGTCGTCAACAGAGTGGAAATCTCATGCTAAAATAAGGAAGCTTGGGTACCATGACTAGGAGCAAACGTGAATGCAGGCAGATTTAGCCCATCTCTTAGAAGGTTTGTGGCACAGCAGCAATGAGATTGTGACCCTGAGGTACACATTAAAAGGCAGAAGATGGGCCTATCACCTTTGGAGGTAAGCTGCTCACCAGGGAGCTCCTATCACTTATGCTGACACTGCAAATTTACTAAGGTACTACATACTACATATGAGCTGGGGAGAGGCCTCGAGTACAAGTCCTGTGAGGAGAGGCTGAGGGAGCTGGGGTTGCTCAGCCTGGAGAAGAGGAGGCTCAGGAGAGACCACCTTGCTCTACAACTCCCTGAAGGGAGGTTGTAGCCAGGAGGGGGTTGGTCTCTTCTCCAAGGCCAGCAGCACCAGAACAAGAGGACACAGTCTCAGCTTGGGGTAGTTTTAGGCTGTGCCTCTAAAATTTTCCACAGGTATGAACAGAAAGTAGTAAAATGTAAATAAACCACTGTTGGGTGTAAAAAGCAAAACAAAGACAATTCAAAACAATCCCATTAGAAGAGAAAGGGACTAAAACTAGTTGTCCCAAAGGAATTTCTCCCAAGCAACCAGCAGCAGAACAAGAGGACACAGTCTCAAGCTGCACCAGGGGAAGTTTAGGCTGGAGGTGAGGAGAAAGTTCTTCCCAGAAAGATGAATTTGTCATTGGGATGTGCTGCCCAGGGAGGTGGTGGAGTCATTATCCCTGGAGGTGTTCAAGAGGGGATTGGATGTGGTATCACAGTATCACCAAGGTTGGAAGAGACCTCAAAGATTATTGAGTCCAACCTGTCACCACAGACCTCATGACTAGACCATGGCACCAAGTGCCACATCCAATGTGGTACCCTGGAGCCATGGTTTAGTTGTCAGGAGGTGTTGGGTGACAGGTTGGACTGGATGATCTTTGAGGTCTTTTGCATCCTTATTGATTCTATGATTCTATGAATTTCTCTCCTCTCTTCTCACTTCCTTGCACTGGAAGAGATACTAACTCACTTCTGCTTGACCTTGGCTGCATTGTTTTGGTAATTAAGTTATCTGCTTCTGTCTCTTCCCCTTTTTGTACATGGAGGTAAAGTGGGGCAGAGAAGGAGAAGCTAGTAGCTTCCCCTGGTCATTGACCAGGAGGGTCCTTGTGCTGTTTGTTAATTGCAAATACCTGTAAATATTGTAAATCCTGGGTATTTTGTACACATTCACAGTATCATAGTTTCAGTCAGGGTTGGAAGGGACCACAAGGATCATCTACTTCCAACCCCCCTGCCATGGGCAGGGACACCCCACACTAGAGCAGGCTGGACAGAGCCTCATCCAGCCTGGGATGGGGCCTCAACCACCTCCCTGGACAACCCATTCCAGGGCTTCACCACTCTCATGGTGAAAAACCTCCTTCTCACATCCAGCCTGAATCTCCCTACCTCCAGCTTCATTCCATTCCCCTACTCCTATCATACCATTCATTGCATTCCATGGCAGACTGTAGTTCTGCCTGTAAATACAGCTTTCATTTGCTTCCAACTGAGCTGCTCTGGCAAACCTAATCTGGGTGGAGAGCAATTTTCAACCCATCACATCAGCTACAGAACATTCAGGGTTTGTCTGGCAGTGCTTCATCCTGCCTGCAGGAAGGCAGTGACTTCGAACTGGAGCTGCTTCCTTGTAATTACCTGAGCACAAAAGCTGAGCCCATGAAAATTGCACAGCAAACAACTGGGGCTTACTGGTCTACAGGAGAGAACAATGAAGGCACAGACTCCCATGCTACAAGCTCAGAGCAACACAATCTGCTGCATTTTGGGGTGATTCCAGTGTGCTGGCATTTGATTTAGGGAAAGAAAGAACTGTTTTTGCCAACACCAAACCAGCTTTTCTCCTGGCATTATGTTTTGGTCCCTTCTCACCTCTCTCCTGTGTCTTTGCTGGAGTCTGCCTGGCCAGTTCAGCAGGAGGCTACCTGTGCTGCAGATATGTGGAAAGCAATTCAATGATTTATGAGCTCTATTGATCATGGGCTTTGAAAAACAAACGTTGTCCAGCACACAACCACCACCCGTGACACACAGAGCAGTTTGCTTCACTCGTGTCTGCCTCTGGGACCTCCCAAAGTATGGCAGAATACCACTGGAGTAACTCCTGGCCCTCCAGGATATGCCATCCCAGAAGGAGAACCTGGCTGAGCTGAAGGGAGGCTGAATTTGTGACAGTGAATTTCAAGTGGTCTTAAAAGCCTCCACATCTCCTTGTCAGGCATGGCAGAAAAAGATACAATAAACCGAGACCAGGTGACTTGCTTTCACTTCAGGCTTGGAGATCAGCACATTCCTGGTGAAGAAAGGGGCACAGAGAGGATGAGGTGGTGCTCAGTGACAGTACTGCAATCATAGCATCAATAAGGTGGGAAAAAACCTCAAAGATCATCAAGTCCAACCTCTCACCACAGACCTCATGACTACTAAACCATGGCACTGAGTGCCACATCCAACCCCCTCTTGAACACCTCCAGGGATGGGGACTCCACCACCTCCCTGGGCAGCACATTCCAATGGCTAACAACTCTCTCAGGCAAGAACTTTCTCCTCACCTCCAGCCTAAACCTCCCTTGGAGCAGCTTGAGACTGTGTCCTCTTGTTCTGGTGCTGGCTGCCTGGGAGAAGAGACCAACCCCCTCCTGGCTACAACCTCCCTTCAGGGAGTTGTAGAGAGCAATGAGGTCTCCCCTGAGCCTCCTCTTCTCCAGGCTAAGTAACCCCAGCTCCCTCAGCCTCTCCTCACAGGGCTGTGCCCCAGGCCCCTCCCCAGCCTCGTTGCCCTTCTCTGGACACCTTCAAGTGTCTCAATGTCCTTCTTGAACTGAGGAACCCAGAACTGGACACATGACTCAAGGTGTTGCCTAACCAGTGCAGAGTACAGGGGCACAATGACTTCCCTGCTCCTGCTGGCCACACTATTCCTGATGCATGCCAGGGATTCCACTCACCTTCTTGGCCACCTGGGCACACTGCTGGCTCATGTTCAGCCAGCTGTCAACCAGTACCCCCAGGTCCCTTTCTGTTTGGCTGCTCTCAGCCACTCTGCCCCCAGCCTGTAGCTCTGCATGGGGTTGTTGTGACCAAAGTGCAGCCCCTGGCACTTGGACTTGTTCATTGCCATCCTGTTGGGCTCTCCCCCTCTGTCCAGCTGGTCAAGATCCCTCTGCCTCTAACTGACCAACTCCTGTCCCCAGCTTGGTGTCATCTGCAAATTTACTGGTGATGGACTCAATCCCCTTATCCAGATCATCAATGAAGATATTGAAGAGGATGGGGTCCAGCACTGATCCCTGGGGGACACAGAAATCATAAAGCTTTTGCTAGAACCCCAGTGTGAGAGCTGGGTAAGGAACTGCAGCTGAGGATGGAAGCTGTGTTAAATGCCCAGCCTGGCAAAGCTCCTGGAGATGCCATTGCAGCCATGATTTATGTCAAGCCATGTACTGAAAGTGAACTTGGCTCTCTGGTCAGGAACAGGTTGTTCAAATGAGTGCTGTGGACTTCAATGCACACTAAAGCATCAACATTCCTCTCCTGACTTGTACCACTAAAGCTAATGTCCATGGTTTACCCATGAAAAATTTGAAGAGCCTGTAAGTGGAAGAGAGTTCTCAGATTAGCTTCTTGCATCTAAGAGGAATCAAATCAGATGTGGGATGTGGGCCAGGTAAGAATCGATTTTGTTCAGTGTTCTGCTCACTGAGGCACTTTCTGCACCTCAAGGCAGCTTTGCACTGCCACAGCTTCTGCCCCACCTTGGGGTGCAGGAAGACAGAGGTTGCAGCTGTGGGCAGGAGTAGACAGGACAGGTGACTCTCTAGTGCTCACCAAGGGGATGCAGCCTATGGATAGCATCTTCAGGAGCAAGGTCAAGCCTCCTCTTTGTCCTCTGGTGTCCCCAGAGGACTCTGTCCCTTCTGCCTTCCATCCCACACTGTGCCAGTGGTGCTGTCATTGCCACCAGGGGTTGGGTTCCATGTTGGTTTGTGTCTCTGTGTCTCTATTTCATTGGGTTGCTCTCATTCCCACCCCAGCTGGTTCAGTTTCTTTCCCACCCCATCAGTCTCTCTCCCTCCTGCCCTTTCTTTCCTCTTTGGGAAGCAGAGGGGCTGCTGGACAGCCTCTGGCACTCAGCTGGTGGCCAGCCCAGCCCTGCCCCTTGACAAACTCTATTACAAACATGTTGGTCTCTGCCTCAAACTCAATAGATTTCTTTTTTTGCCTCGGCCATTTCCTGGGAAGCACAGAATCATTAGGGCTGGCAAGGTCCAGCTGTCAACCCAGCACCATCAAGCCTGCTAACCAATGTCCTGAACCACCATGTCCACATGGGTTTTGAACGCTTCTAGGCATGCTGATTCCACCACTTCCACAGAGAGCCTGTTCCAATGCCTGACCACTCTTGCAAGAAAGAAATCTTTCATAATATCCAACCTAAACCTCCTGTGGTGCAACTGGAGGCCACTTCCTCTCATCCCGTCGCTTGTTGCTTGGTGGAAGACCTGACTCCCACCTGGCTCAAACCTCCTTTCAAGTACTCATAGAGAGCAAGGTCTCCTATCAGCCTCCTTTTCTCCAGGCTGAACAATCCCAGTGCCTTCTGCCACTCCTCACCAGCCCTGTTCTCCAGACCCTTCACCAGCTTCACCAGTTGCCCTTCTCTGGACCCACTCCAGCACTCCAATGTCCCTCCCATAGTGAGGGGCCCAAAACTGAAGACAGAATTCAAGGTATGGCCTCACCAGTTCTGAGTATAGAGAGATGTTCCCTGTCCTGGTCCTGCTGGCCACACTATTGCTGACTCCAGACAGGATGCTGCAGGCTTTCTTGGCCCCCTGGGCACACACTGGCTGACCTTCAGCCTGCTATAGTCCAGCACTCCCAGGGCTTTCTCTGCTGGGCAGTGTCCAGCTGCTGTGCCCCAAGTCTGTAGCATTGCATGGGGTGTTCTAACCCAAGAGCAGGACCTGGCACTTGGCCTTGCTGAGCCTCACACAACTGGTCTCAGCCCATCAATCCACCCAAGACTGATGATCCAGGGCCTTTCACATTTGATGGAGCACAAACCATGTCTGATTTCAGATTAAGGAAGAAAAAGCAAATACCTCTGTAAAACCTTTTGATTATTCCACCCTTTGGGTATTGACTTTCTGGGTGCAGGTGGTGTGTGCACCAAAATAAGCAAATTGACTCTAGAGTCTTCCCCTCAGACAGCTCTGTCAACATCAGCTCATTTGGTTTCTCAATAAACATTTGAATTTACAGGCAGAAGGATTGTGGTTGCAAGCAGGAATTAGAAGAACTGTAAGGCAGGACACATGAAATAACAGGAGTGGTGCACAACCAGAGGGCTGTAGTGCTGAGAAACCTACTGCTGTACTCTGAAAAACACAATAACTCTTCACACCATTTCTTTATTGCCTCACTGAAGTTCTCAAGCCTGGGTAGGGGCAATCCCAAGCACAGGGACTGGCCTGAGAGCAGCCCTGAAGAAAAGGACTTGGGGGTGCTGGGGGATGAGGAAGCTCAACAGGAGCCAGCAGGGTGCACTTGCAGCCCAGGAAGTCAATCAGAGCCTGGGCTGCAGCAGAGAAGTGTGGCCAGCAGGGCCAGGGAGGGGATTCTCCCCCTATACTCTGCTCTGCTGAGACCACACCTGGAGTACTGTGTCCAGTTCTGGAGCCTCTGTTCCAGAAAGGATCTGGAGGTGCTGGAAGGTGTCCAGAGAAGGGCCATGAGGATGAGCAGAGGGCTGGAGCTGCTCTGCTCTGGAGACAGACTTGAGAGAGTTAGGGTTGTGCAGTCTGGAGAGGAGAAGGCTCTGAGAAGACCTAATTGTGGCCTTCCAGGATCTGAAGGGGGCTACAAGAAAGCTGGGGAAGGACTTTTTAGGATGCCAGGGAGTGATAGGACTGGGGGAGATGGAGAAAAAATAGACTGGATGTGAGGAAGAAGTTCTTCCCCATGAGGGTGGTGAGAGCCTGGCACAGGTTGCCCAGGGAGGTGGTGGAAGCCTCATCCCTGGAGGTGTTTGCAGCCAGGCTGGAGGTGGCTGTGAGCAACCTGCTGTAGTGTGAGGTGTCCTTGCCAATGGCAGGGGGTTGGAACTGGCTGAGCCTTGAGGTCCCTTCCAGCCCTAACAATTCTGTGATTCTATGATTCTCTTCCAGTCTCTCAATGAGTTTTGTTCCAGTTTATGCTGGCCCAAATGGAAACAGCAACTTGTGCAATAGCAGTAGAGGGCTTCTTCAAATGGTCTTGAAGAGTACCACAATGAGCAGGACTTCAGATTTTCATGGAATCAAGCAATAGTTTGGGTGGAAGGGACCTTTTAGTCCAACACCACTGCAGTGGGCAGGGTCATCTTCAACTAAAGGAGGTTGCTCTACACTTGGATATGTGCAAGAGAGACAGGGGAAGGCCAGAGAGAGTGCAACAGAAGCTATAAGGATGGTGAAGGGACTGGAACATCTGTCTGATGAGGAAAGGCTGAGAGACCTAGGGTTAAAGGGAGAAGGTGAGAGGAGATCTTATGAATGTTTGTAAGTATCTAAGGTGTGGGGGTCAAGCAGAAGGGGCCAGGCCCTTGTCAGTGGTGTCCTGTGATAGGACAATGGGCAACTGACAGAAACTGGAAGCCAGGAGGTTCCACCTCAATGTGAGGAGAAACTTTACTGTGAGGATTCTGGAACCCTGGAGCAGGCTGCCCAGAGAGGTTGTGGAGTCTCCTTCTCTGGAGAGATTGCACACCTGTCTGGATGCTTTCCTGTGCAGCTGGCCTAGGTGATCCTGCTTTGGCAGAGGGGTTGAAGGCAATGATCTGTTAGAGGGCAGAAGGGCTCTGCAGAGGGACCTTGACTGGCTGGACAGAGAGGCAGAGTCCAACAAGATGACATTCAGCAAGTCCAAGTGCCAGGGGCTGCACTTTGGCCACAGCAACCCCATGCAGAGCTACAGGCTGGGGTCAGAGTGGCTGAGAGCAGCCAAACAGAAAGGTACCTGGGGGTACTGATAGACAGCTGGCTGAACAGGAGCCAGCAGTGTGCCCAGGTGGTCAAGAAGGCCAATGGCATCCTGGCCTGTATCAAGAATGTGTAGCCAGCAGGAGCAGGGAAGTCATTGTGCCCCTGTACTCTGCACTGTTTAGGCCACAGCTTAAGTCCTGTGTCCAGTTCTGGGCTCCTCAGTTTAAGGACATTGAGACTCTTGAATGTGTCCAGAGAAGGGCAACAAAGCTGGGGAGAGGCCTCGAGCACAAACGCTACAAGGAGAGGCTGAGGGAGCTGGGGTTGATGAGCCTGGAGGAGGCTCAGGGGAGACCTTGCTGCTGTCTACAACTCCCTGAAGGGAGGTTGTAGCCAGGTGGGGGTTGGTCTCTTCTCCCAGGCACCAGCAGCAGAACAAGAGGACACAGTCTCAAGCTGTGCCAGGGGAGGTTTAGGCTGGAGGTGAGGAGAAAGTTCTTCCCAGAGAGAGTTTTTGGCCATTGGAATGTGCTGCCCAGGGAGGTGGTGTAGTCACCGTCCCTGGATGTGTTCAAGAGGGGATTGGACATGGCTCTTGTGATTCTGTGATCTCCAGAGGTCCCTTCCAGCCTCTGGCTTTCTGTGATTGTATGATTCCATGTTATGCTAAAGCTGATGCAAAGTCATTCTTAAGAAGCTCTTCTGTAAGTGATGAGAGAAATGTATTCAGAGGACGTCAGTAGTGAAGTGGCTGTCAAAATATGGGGTAGGGTCATAGATTACAGCTGGAAAAATGAAAGGCCACTTAAGAATAGTTAATTATATTGATCAGGGTTATACATAAAAATCTCATCAGGCTAAATATGCTGATGTTTAATGAAATGGAAGTCCATGAAGTACTTTACCTCCAGAACTGCCTCAAAAAGGAATTGATCTCCAAAAATAATGCAAGACTCCAACAAATAATTTCCAGTCAATCAGGAAAATGTTTACCTGGGATGATACATAGTCAGAGAATGAATCACAGGATGGGTTGGGTTGGAAGGGACCTTCGACATCATCCAGTTCCACCCCCCTGCCATGGGCAGGGAGACCTCGCACCGGACCTGGTTGCTCAAGGCCTTGAACACCTCCAGGGAGGGGGCATCCACAACCTTCTTGAGCAAGCTATTCCAGGGTCTCATCACCCTCACTGGAAATAAGTTCTTCCCAATCTCCAGTCTAAATCTATCACAGTATCATAGTATCAGTCAGGGTTGGAAGGGACCACAAGGATCATCTAGTTCCAACCCCCCTGCCATGGGCAGGGACACCCCACACTAGATCAGCCTGGCCAGAGCCTCATCCAGCCTGGCCTTAAACACCTCCAGGGATGGGGCCTCAACCACCTCCCTGCACAACCCATTCCAGGGCTTCACCACTCTCATGGGGAAGAACTTCCTCCTCACCTCCAGCCTGAATCTCCCCACCTCCAGCTTCAGACCATTCCCCCTAGGCCTATCACTACCTGAGATCCTGAGCAGTCCCTCCCCAGCCTTCCTGTAGCTCCCTTCAGATCCTGGAAGGCCACAATGAGGTCACCTCTGAGCCTTCTCTTCTCCAGCCTGAACAGCCCCAGCTCCTTCAGTCTGTCCTCACAGGAGAGCTGCTCCAGCCCTCTGCTCATCCTTGTGGCCCTGCTCTGGACACTTTTCCAGCACCTCCAGATCCCTCTTGGCATAGGGGCTCCAGACCTGGAGGCAGTACTCCGGGTGGGGTCTCCCCAGGGCTGAGCAGAGGGGGAGAATCCCCTCCCTTGCCCTGCTGGCCACACTTCTCCTGCTGCAGCCCAGGCTCTGCTTGGCTTTCCGGGCTGCAAGTGCACCCTGAGAGCTCCTGGGGAGCTTCTCCTCCCCCAGCACCCCCAAGGCTCTCTCCTCAGGGCTGCTCCCCAGCCAGTCCCTGCCCAGCCTGGATGTGTGCCTGGGGTTGCCTCGACCCAGCTGCAGGACCCTGCCCTTGGTCTTGTTGAACCTCATGCCTTCTTCCACCTTCAATCCATTCCCTCTCACCCTCTCACGACAAACCCTTGTAAAAACTCCCTCCCCAGCTTTCTTGTGGCCCCCTTCAGATACTGGGAGGCCACTCTGAGGTCTCCCCACAGCCTTCTCTTTTCCAGGAGGTCAAAATCTGTCAGAATCTCCAGATTAAAATCTCCAGATCAAATGATTCCCTTTTTTAGATTATTTTTCTTCGAACTTTGCCTTTTGGCTGCAGTTTATTCTGCTCCTCTGTCAAAACATGGCAAAGCCTCTCAGCATTTTTAGGCCCAACAGTGAATTTTGACTTTCGACCTGCCCTGTTCATAGCCTCACTGCTGGAATGGTGCTCTCTGGAGGTTGTAAAAGAAAGATTGAGAGCTGCCAGAGTGAATCACCTGGCACCTGATCAAGTTTCATTTCTGGCATGCTGCCAGTGCCCCTATTATAGTTTAAAAGCCAGAGCACAAATAATATGATGAAGGTAGCAGGGCAGTAATCTAATCTAAGGCAAACAGTTCGAAAAATACTCACTTCTGGAGCTCTCTTTTTTTTTGTTTTGTTTTCACCTTGGCAATTTCTCACGTTTAAAAATACTGCAGGAGGTTGAGCCCAAGGTTGTTTTCTGCCCCAGTGCCCCGAGGTTTGGCTCGAAGCAGCCCCGGGGTCGTGCCGAGTAGATACGATTCCGTGCTGAGCGTCGGTGGGGAGCCCGGGCGTCGCAAGATCACAGGAGCAGAAGGAGGGGTTTGCAAGGGCTTGCTGCTTCAGTCTGGCAATTCTGCAGGGAAACTCAGAAGTTGCTGCAACCTGGGGGGGCTTCACGAAGATTTTAGCGGGGCAGAAGCCTGGGCTCTGAGTGCAAAAAGGTTTGCCAGCAGGTGGAGGTTCAATGAATCGTATCGGCATAGAATGATGGAGTGAGAGACTCACAGCACCGTGCAATCATAGAACAGAAACACAGAATCAGAGAATCAACCAGCTTGGAAAAGAGCTCAGAGATCATCAAGTCCAACCTACTACCTAACACCTAACACCTCAAGACCACTACATCATGGCTCCAAGTGCCACATCCAATCTTTTTTGAACACCTCCAGGGATGGGGACTCCACCACCTCCCTGGGCAGCACACTCCAATGGGTAACAACTCTCTCAGTGAAGAACTTTCTTCTCACCTACAGCCTAAACTTCCCCTGGCACAGCTGGAGACTGTGTCCTCTTGTTTTGGTGCTGGGTGCCTGGGAGAAGAGACCAACCCCCCACTGGCTACAACCTCCCTTCAGGGAGTTGTAGACAGCAACAAGGTCTCCCCTGAGCCTTCTCTTCTCCAGGCTAAGCAACCCCAGCTCCCTCAGCCTCTCCTCACAGGGCTGTGCCCAGACCCCTCCCCACCTTTGTTGCCCTTCTCTGGACACCTTCAAGTGTCTCAATGTCCTTCTTAAATTGCAGACCCCAGAACTGGACCCAGGACTCAATGATAGAATGATAGAATGGTCTGGGTTGGAAGGGACCTCCAAAGGTCATCCAGTCCATCCCCTCTGCAGTCAGCAGGGACGTCCTGGACAGGCTGGGGCTGGGCTGGCAGAGCTCATGTCCAAGTTTTCATTCCCCAGCACCCCCAAGTCCTTCTCCCCAGGGCTGCCCTCACTCTGTTTATCACCCAGTCTGCACTGGTACTGGGAATTGCCCAATACTTGTGCAGCCTAGAACAGATCCTCTGAGAAAGAGGAGATGGCTCCTTTCCTGAGAATAACTGCACAGGGATAGCTGGGAGAAGGCTTGGGAGGACAAATGGATCTAGTCAGCATGTGAAATATATGGGATGAGCTTGCACCAGGAATGCAGACAGGGAAAGAAGGAGCAAGGGCTTCCTGCAGCAGAAGCAATCCCAAAGCCCAGCTTGAAGGAGAGAAAGCTTCCCAGTGACCCTGAAGAGGCCTGGCCAGCCCCAGTGGTGCTGGCAGGGGCTGGGCTGAGGGAAAAGAGCCACCCCTCATCAGCACAGCTAACAGGGGACATGTTTAATCAAATTTAGGCTCATATTGAATCAGTTTAGGCTCGAGGTCAGGAGAAAGTTCTTCACTGAGAGAGCTGTTAGCCATTGGGATGTGCTGCCCAGGGAGGTGGTGGAGTCCCCATGGCTGGAGGTGTTCAAGAGGGGATTGGATGTGGCACTTGGTGCCATGGTCTAGTCATGAGGTCTGTGGTGACAGGTTTGGACTCGATGATCTTCCAACCTTGGTGATTCTGTGAAACCTCTTAAAACCAGGTTTGTCCAACAGCTCAGGAGTGCCTCTGCTGAGAGTCATCCTCTTGCAGGTTATTATTTTGTACTCTAGTAAAATCCAGCTACAGGGACTGGAAGCATCTGGTATTTTTTGGCATGGTAGAGCCCTTTTGACTTTAACAGCATTCCACTTCACTGAGCTGGCTGGCTGGGCAGCCTGTCACACCATTAGGGTGTCAAGAGGGAGGGGACAGGCTCTGCTCAGCTGCACCCTGTGACAGGACAAGGAGCAATGGCTATAAACTGCAACACAGGAGGTTCCACCTCACCATGAGGAAGAACTTCTTCACAGTGAGGGTCACAGAGCCCTGGAGCAGGCTGCCCAGAGAGGTTGTGGAGTCTCCTTCTCTGGAGCCTTTCCAGCCCTGTCTGGATGTGTTCCTGTGTGACCTGTGCTGGATTAGAATCCAGCACAGCTCCTGCTCTGGCAGGGGGGTTGGTCTAGAGGGTCTCTGGAGGTCCCTTTCAACCCCTGACATCCTGGAATCTTGTGATCCATGCTTCAGTCACATCATAACACTGCTTTCTATGTCAGCTTGCAATGAATGGCAGCTTGGGTGTCCCACGGAGAGCAGAGTGCTCTGCACTGGCTTCGCTCAGAGGGACAGCACTGAGCCACCTCACAGCTCCAGCTCCAGTGCAGACTGAGCACACAACTAACCTGTATTTCCTTCCAAGAAAGCTCTGCAGACAAAGCAGGACCTGCCAGTCCAGCCAGAATCCACTAGCAACAAAGATGACATATTTCAATGTTTGCTGCCTTGTTTTGACTGCGGGAACAAGGAGAAACAGTACTTAATTACTAGCAATCCCTCCAGTGCATTATTAACAGACTATTCTGTGCAAATAGTTGGGGCCTGCAGTGTTTTACAAGCACCATGAACAGAGTATTCATCTTTGCTGCTGCTGAAAAGCTTTGCTGTTTCTCCTGCTGTTAGGAGCATCTTGCTTGGGCAAGACGGGCACTGTATGGGGAAGCCAGGCAGGCTGCTGCTGATAGTGACTGTGAGGAGTGGTTGGCACCCCTCAGGCTCTGCTGTCATTCAGTAAGATCAGGGCAGGAGGGAGAGTTGGGCAGTGGGAACCTCATGAAGTTCAGCAAGGGCAAGTGTAGGGTCCTGCACCTAAGAAGGAATAACCTTGCACCAGCCCAGGTGAGGGGGGACCTGCAGGACAGCAGCTCCACAGAGAAGGACCTGGGAGTGCTGCTGGGCAAAAATGTCACCATGAGCCACGAGGATGAGCGTAGAGTTGGAGCACCTCTCCTGTGAGGGCAGACTGGAAGAGTTGGGGCTGTTCAGGCTGGAGAAAAGAAGGCTCTGAGGTGACCTTATTGTGGCCTTCCAGTATCTGAAGGGGGCTCCAAGAAGGCTGGGGAGGGACTGCTCAGGATCTCAGGCAGTGATAGGACTAGGGGGAATGGACTGAAGCTGGAGGTGGGGAGATTGAGGCTGGAGGTGAGGAGGAAGTTCTTCCCCATGAGAGTGGTGAAGCCCTGGAATGGGTTGTCCAGGGAGATGGTTGGGACCCCATCCCTGGAGGTGTTTAAGGTCAGGCTGGATGAGGCTGCGGCCAGCCTGATCTAGTGTGGAGTGTCCCTGCCCATGGCAGGGGGGTTGGAACTAGATGATCCTTGTGGTCCCTTCCAACCTTGACTGAATCTATGATTCTAAGGTGCCTTCATGGCCAATGGTCCCCTGGAGTGCATCAAGAAGAGTGTGGCCAGCAGGTTGTGGGAGATTGTCCTCTCTCTGTACTTTGCTCTAAGGAGGCCACAACTGGAGTACTAGGACCAGGTCTGGGCTCCCCATTTCGGGAGAGACAGGGAACTAGTAGAGAGAGTCCAGTGGAGGCTACAGAGCTGCTGAGGGGTGTGGAGCAGCTCTGTGAGGAGGAAAGGCTGAGAGCCCTGGGGCTGTTAAGCCTGGAGAAGAGCAGCTCCAGAGGGGATCTGAGCAATGCTGATCAACGTCCCACCTGGACATTGTGATCCTGAGCAACCTGCTGTGGGTGCCCCTGCATTAGCAGGGAGGTTGGGCTGGATGATGCTCAGAGGTCCCTTCCAGCTCCCAATACATTGGGATTCTGTGACCAAAAATGAAACTGTCATTCAGTTTTAAAGCTGCAACAAAAAGCTGTGATTAAAACCAGCAGGAAAAGAAATTTATATTTTTTCTGAATTGAAGCAGGTTTAGAAAAAAAGAAAATAGACAACACCCAGGCCCAAAGCTCTTAGCAACCAGTGAAATAAAACCTGTTACAGAATCCTCCGGTATCTATGAGCCTGGGTGGTGTGAGACAGGGATTTAGAGCTGTTCCTCAAATGAAATGACAAGTCCTTTCTGCAGGGCTGTTCTGGAGCAGGCATTTTGCTGATCAGGAGTGCCATGCTATCACAGCATCACAGAATCACCAAGGTTGGAAGAGACCTCAAAGATCATCCAGTCCAACCTGACACCACAGACCTCATGACTAGACCATGGCACCAAGTGCCACATCCAATCCCCTCTTGAACACCTCCAGGAACGGTGCCTCCACCACCTCCCTGGGCAGCACATTCCAATGGCTAACAACTCTCTCTGTGAAGAACCTTCTCACCTCCAGCCTAAACCTCCCCTGGAGCAGCTTGAGATTGTGTCCTCTTGTTCTGGTGCTGGTTGCCTGGGAGAAGAGACCAACCCCCACCTGGCTACAACCTCCCTTCAGGTAGTGGTAGACAGCAAGCAGGTCTCCCCTGAGCCTCCTCTTCTCCAGGCTAAGCAACCCCAGCTCCCTCAGCCTCTCCTCACAGGGCTGTGCTCCAGACCCCTCCCCAGCCTTGTTGCCCTTCTCTGGACACCTTCAAGTCTCTCAATGTCCTTCTTAAACTGAGTGGCCCAGAACTGGACACAGGACTCAAGGTGTGGCCTAACTAGTGCTGAGCACAGGGGCATGATGACCTCCCTGCTCCTGCTGGCCACACTATTTCTGATGCAGGCCAGGATGCCATTGGCCTTTCTTGTCCCCCTGGGCACACTGCTGGCTCATGTTCAGGCAGCTGTCAATCAGCACCCCCAGGTCCCACTCTGTTTGGCAGCTCTCAGCCACTCTGACCCCAGCCTGTAGCTCTGCCTGGGGTTTGGAGCACAGCCCTGAGAGGAGAGGCTGAGGGAGCTGGGGTTGCTTAGCCTGGAGAAGAGGAGGCTCAGGGGAGACCTGCTTGCTGTCTACCACTACCTGAAGGGAGGTTGTAGCCAGGTGGGGGTTGGTCTCTTCTCCCAGGCAACCAGCACCAGAACAAGAGGACACAATCTCAAGCTGCTCCAGGGGAGGTTTAGGCTGGAGGTGAGAAGGTTCTTCACAGAGAGAGTTGTTAGCCATTGGAATGTGCTGCCCAGGGAGGTGGTGGAGTCACCATCACTGGAGGTGTTTAGGAAGAGACTGGATGGGGTGCTTGGTGCCATGGTTTAGTTGATTAGATGGTGTTGGGTGATAGGTTGGACTCGATGATCTCAAAGGTCTTTTCCAACCTGGTTAATTCTATTCCATTCTGTTCTAAGACACAGGGGTAAACACTCATGTCCAGGATGCAAAGAACCTCTGAGTTCTTACTCTGCAGTGAACAACAAAACAAAACAGCACCAAAAGCAAACAGCTTAATTTAATAGAGATTGGTAAAAACACCTTGGGGAAGTTGAGCAGACTCAGGCATTGCTCTGAAAGCAAAAGATGAGACTGCTGGGAAACCTTTGTTTGGTTTACAGCACTGCAGTCTGTAAAGATTCCTGGGCCTACAACAAAGCTGGGGAGAGACATTTTACAAGGGCTTGCAGTGATAGAACTGAGGGAATGGCTCTGAGCTGGAAGAGGGGAAATTTGGACTGGATAGCAGGCAGAAATTCTTTACAGGGAGGGTGGGGAGGCACTGGAGCAGGTTGCCCAGGGAGGCTGTGGATGCTTCCTGCCTGGACATCAGACTGGAAAGGGCCTTGAGCAACCTGGGCTAGTGGGAGGTGTCCCTGCCCAAGGCAGGGGTGGGGGTGGAATTAGATGATCTGTAAGGTCTCTTCCAACTCAAACCATTCTGTGATTCTTTGAAGGATTTCCCTAGCAAGGTCTTTAGGAAGGGTGTGACAGACCACAGCAGTTTCTGAGAGTTTTCCTGGGGTATCAGTAAAGAAAGAAGGATTTCTAAAATACACTGCACATGCAGGCAAGCTCTGCCAGGCAATGACTGCAGCTGGAAGAGACAGAGAAGATCATCCAGAGCAAACAAGAAGAGTTAAGTGGGCAAGCTAGAAGTATGCTGGGGTGCTTGGTGATAGGAAGGTATCTTCTGTGGTCCTTGAGAGAAATAGACCTGGTGGGGAAAGCCAGTTGCAAGCCATAAAGTAGCAGCTGGTATGGCTACACTGCACCTTGGTAGCCTTTTGTTTATGGCACAATGCTCACTGAGGGTCAGCTTAAGCTCTGGGTTGAAGCCAGGATTTTCTGTTATGGGAAAGGGATCAGTCAATACAGAAAAATGTCTGAATGTGCAAAGAAGTGAAGGCAAGATGCTGAAAAGGAGTGGCAACGGACTTGCTTCATGACCATCTTTGAATAGCAGCACAGGGAGAGGTGATGACATGGAAAACAGCATTGCAGTGCTGGAACACAAAAGGCTTCAGTGGCCTTCAGAAATTCAGGCTGAAACTACCTTACCCATAAAACACAAATGAATGGCAGCAACCCCTCTGCTTGCTAAGTCAGCCCAACTTTAAGCTCCCTTTGATTTGCTGGGGGCATGCTGGGAGACCTTGGTGTAGGTCAAAATAGAATCCACTCCGTGTCAAGGTTGAGTTACTAAGAGCTACATTTAGAGAACTAAAAGGGAATAAAGGGAAAGTTCACAAGACCACTACAAATATTAAAAGCAAGTGACGTGAAGCCCTCACCAAAGACCCTATGAAAACAATGAAACTCTTCTCAGCATCATTCCTCAGAGAGATCAGGGTCAAATGGTCTTTCACTGAAAGTCCTGAGAATGGCTGAGATGGGACACTGGCAGAAGCTGTGATAAATTGCTGGCATCCCCTGCTAAAATACAGGAAACTGGCATTTGGGCAGATGTCACAGACTGGTGGGGGTGGAAGATCATCTGGACATCATCTAGACCAAGCCTCCTGCTACAGCAGGGTAACCTAGAGCAGCTTGCCCAGGAGCACAACGTGCAGGTAGGTTTGGAATCTCTCCAGAGAAGGAGACTCCACAACCTCTCTGGGCAGCCTGCTCCAGGCCTCCAGCACCCTCACACCAAAGTTTTCCTGATGTTCAGATGCAACATCCTGGGCTCCAGTTTGTGCCCATTTCTCCTTGTCCTGTCCCTGGGCACCACTGTCAAGAGTCTGGGGCCAGCCTCTTGCCCCCCACAGCTCCTTTAGCTCTTGCTGAGCATTGCTCAGCTCCCTTCTGGGGCTGCTCTTCTCCAGGCTCTCAGCCCCAGGGCTCTCAGCCTTTGCTCCTCACAGAGATGCTCCAGGCCCCTCAGCAGCTTTGTAGCCTCTTCTGGACTCTCCCCAGTAGTTCACTCTCTTGAACTGAGGAGCCCAGAGCTGGTCCCAGTACACCAGATGTGGCTTGACTAGGGTAGAGCAGAGGGGCAAGAGAACCTCCTTTGACCTGCTGGCCACACTCTTCTTCATGCACCCCAGGACACCATTGGTCTTCCTGACCATGAGGGCACATTGCAGGCTCATGGTGAACTTGTCCACCAGCACTCCCAGGTCCTTATCCACAGAGCTACTTTCCAGCAGGTCAGCCACTCAGCTGTACTGCTGCAGGAAGTTATTCCTTGTTAGGTGCAGGGCTCTATGCTTGCCCTTGTTGAACACCATGATGTTTCCAACTTATTCTTACCTTAGACTGCCTACAAAGTCAAAAGATGGGGAGGTGGGGGCATTTTCAGGAGACAGTTGAGCTCTCAGCTAAGATGCACAGCAATTTTAAGTAGCTACACAGAAATATTGCAGTGCCTGAAGTGCTAATTTATACATAAACTTCTTTGTGTAGCTGGGATGAGCCAGAGCCTATCCACCAAGCAGTTCTCCTTCAGTTCTTCACACAACTCAGTGGATCACCTCACTGGACTGAGTCTTCTGGAGGACCAGTACTTAAATCCTTTTCTTTATGACAAGGAGGATATGTTAGAAACAGGCCTTCACAGAAAGCAAGCTGGAGTGAAACGAGGATGTCTGTAAACTGGGGAGCCAGCCTCCAGTTACAGGAAGCCACAGAACAGATTCCCTGTGAATTAAAAAATATCACAGAATCACAGCATCACCAAGGTTGGAAGAGACCTCAAAGATCATCCAGTCCAACCTGGCACCACAGACCTCATGACTACACCATGGCACCGAGTGCCACATCCAATCCCCTCTTGAACACCTCCGGGGATGGGGACTCCACCACCTCCCTGGGCAGCACATCCCCATGGGCAATCACTCTCTCCATGAAGAGTTTCTTCCTCACCTCCAGCCTAAACCTCCCCTGGAGCAGCTTGAGACTGTGTCCTCTTGTTCTGGTGCTGGTTGCCTGGGAGAAGAGACCAACCCCCACCTGGCTACAACCTCCCTTCAGGGAGTTGCAGACAGCAAGAAGGTCTCTCCTGAGCCTCCTCTTCTCCAGGCTAAACAACCCAACCTCCCTCAGCCTCTCCTCATAGGGTCTGTGCTCAAGGCCTCTCCCCAGCCTCGTTGCCCTTCTCTGGACACCTTCAAGTCTCTCAATGTCCTTCTTGAACTGACTGGCCCAGAACTGGACACAGGACTCAAGGTGTGGCCTAACCAGTGCTGAGCACAGGGGCACGATGTCTTCCCTGCTCCTGCTGGCCACACTGTGCCTGATACAGGCCAGGATGCCATTGGCCTTCTTGTCCCCCCTGGGCACACTGCTGGCTCATGTTCAGGCAGCTGTCAATCAGCACCCCCAGGTCCCTCTCTGCCTGGCTGCTCTCAGCCACTCTGCCCCCAGCCTGTAGCTCTGCATGGGGTTGCTGTGGCCAAAGTGCAGCACCTGGCACTTGGATTTGTTGAATGCCATTGCATTAAAGCCAGTGTCAGCTGAGCTGCCTCAGGGACTGCTGATGAAAGCTGGCTCATCACACCTAGAGAAGAGTAAAACAACCTCTCTGCAGCTCCATGACCAACCCCTGGCCTGCTGTTGGTATGAAGCCAGTTGCCTGGGCACAGAGCCTATGAGGCTGATGTCCTGAGAGAGGGATTCTGATTGTCAGCACATTAAATGGATGTGAGAATGGCCTTGCAGAGGGTAAACTGAGACTCCATTGTTGCCCTAAAGATACTGAATAATCAGATCCTTTGAAGTGTAAAAACCAGAAAGATTTTCACAACTGATGCCTTTGTCTTGGTGTCTTTGGCAGACCTGACTCTTTCTCCTAGAGGATGTTTGGGATGCCCAGACAAAAGAGAGTGTGGCAGCTTCAGGTTTGCAAACACAGCACTGCATACTGCTGCAGAAAGCCTTTCTGGACCTGAACCTCAACAACAACATCAACCAAACAAAGGCTCACCTTTAGCCTTATCTTAGATCAGAAAGGAAACAGGAACAAGGCCAAGAACATGTATGTGAGCACAGGAATCATGCAGGTGAGTCAGGCACAGCTCTCAGGCCACCCAGTGCTTGGTTCCCCCCCTTAGCTGCAAGGTGATCCATCACATTTGCCAGATGATTTTCTGTGCTGGGTCATTACAAATCAGATAACTCTCTGGAGCCATTTTAGGCCATTTGTTTTTGTTTTGGTTTGCTTTGGAGTGGGTAGTGGTGGTTTTTTTTGCATGTTTATATGGCAGCTTTCTAATTGCTAGGCAGATAGGCTGAAATAAAATCGGTGCAGCATTCTTTTGAACAATCCCTTCTGTATTGGAGGGCATTTACAGTTCACAGCCTTTGTTTTCAGCTGCAGATTGTAGATAGCAGAGCTGATGGATATCGACGCAGCACAGCAGAGATAACACCGCAGGCCTGATCCCACAGCCAGGGAAAAGCTCAGTGCCAAAGCTTGTCAGAGAACACTGCCTCTCCCCACAGCAAAGCCCAGAGCACACCTCTGCTTTGCTTTTCCTCCATGCCAACACCAGTGATTGGTAACCAAAAGCCAAGCCAAAACGTAGCTCCGCCGACGTCAAAGCGCCGCTGAGCTGAACCTGAGCTAAACTGCGTCCAAGTCGTGCTGGGAAGTGACCTTCACAAGCTCCAAAGCCATGGACAAGTCAGAGTTCATCTCATCATGGCAACCCAGGCTTGGAGCGCAGCAGTGACGTGACCAAGGGTCTTGGGGCTCGTTCAGCTGACACGAGGCAGTATCTCCAGCAAATATTTGTTTTAGCAATAGGGGAGAGGACTTCCTGGTGCGTTGCCTCAGAGCCCTTCAGCGAGCTGGGAGCACCATCCCCGAGTGATAAGAGAAGAATGGCTGCAGGCTGAAACCAGCTGAGCCCTGGCCCCAGCTGGCTCAGCCCAACAGCCGTTTTCCTGGGGTTACCCCACTGAGGGAGGTGCTGGTGTAAAGACTTCATGCAAAAGGCAGAAACAGTCCTTGGAGCAATGCCACTGAATTTTCTGGAGTTGTTCTAGGGAAATATTTGACTTGCAGAGACCAGGCATTAACTGGAAGAAGTGGCCTGAGGCTAAACACAGCACCAAGGCAGCAAGGGACTGGGGGGTACTGCTGGACAGCAGCTGAACATGAGACAGCAGTGTGCCCAGGTGGCCAAGAAGGCCAATGGCATCCTGGCCTGCATCAGGAATAGTGTGGCCAGCAGGTGCAGGGAAGTCATTCTGTCCTGCACTCAGCACTGGTTAGGTCACACCTTGAGTCCTGTGCCCAGTTCTGGGCTCCTCAGTTTAAGAAGAACATTGAGACACTTGAATGTGTCCAGAGAAGGGCAACAAAGCTGGGGAGGGGTCTGGAGCATAAGCCCTACGAGGAGAGGCTGAGGGAGCTGGGGTTGTTTAGCCTGGAGAAGAGGAGGCTCAGGGGAGACCTCATTGCTCTCTACAACTCCCTGAAGGGAGGTTGTAGCCAGGTGGGGGGTTGGTCTCTTCTCCCAGGCACCCAGCACCAGAACAAGGGGACACAGTCTCAAGCTGTGCCAGAGGAAGTTTAGGCTGGAGGTGAGGAGAAAGCTCTTCACAGATAGAGTTGTTAGCCATTGGAATGTGCTGCCCAGGGAGGTGGTGGAGTCCCCATTCCTGGAGGTGTTCAAAAAGGGATTGGATGTGGCACTTGATGCCATGGTTTAGTAGTCATGAGGTGTCATGGGTGTCAGGTTGGACTTGATGATCTTTGAGGTCTCTCCCAACCTTATTGATTCTATGACAACCATGTCCCTCAGCAGCACATCTACACAGCTTTTCAATCCTTCCAGGGATTGGGACTCCAACACCTCCCTAGGCAGCCTGGTCCAGGGCTTGACAACCCTTTCAGTGATTTTTTTGGCTCTAACCCAAGTTCCATCCTTATTGGGACATCACTGGGATGCAATAGAGCAGTTTGTGCCATACCTGTGCAGGACTCAGCCCAGATTGTTTTAACTAACCCATTCTCCAGCCCCTTTCTGGAATGATTTGTCTCAGCCTCAGACTGGTGTAAGAGCCCTTGGGAAGTGTCCAGTTTCTCAGCACTGGTTATTTTCAGAGCCAGGGTTGCTGGCTTGGAGGAGGTGAATTCCATCCTTTGTTTTAATTCTGTTTCCCTAACATTCATGGTGGAAATAATGGCACTTCAGGTATCTCTGGGAGAGAAGGGCAACAAAATCCATCAAGGTGTTTGAATACAATCATAGAAGACCTCAAGTTGAATGGAGCCCATAAGAGACCATCAAGCTGAGCATGATGCCCTGTTCCCAGCCTCTGCACCCTCCAGTGGAGCAGTTTGCTTGGTTATAAATGATAGGAATCTCCAAGTGATTGAGTCAGCTGCCAGTGCAATGCAATTGCATGTGTTGCTCATGTATAAATTTCACATTAGCCCCCAAACCTCCTGACTGATACAAATCAAGGGCACTCAGGGTTTTACAATGCAAGGAACAGCAGCCAGAAAAGGACATTCCTTTCTTCTTTCCTCTTTGCCTTTCCCAGAGGGGGGGAGGAAATCATTCTTGAGTGCTTCTGTCATCAGAAGAGTAAACAGTCTGTAAGCAGAGACACACCGGTGGAAAGCCAGCAAATCAATCACTGGCAGCAAGATGCCTTAGCAAGAAGAGGATCAGAAACCTTTCCCATCTCTGCATTGTCTTCAAGTGGGAAAAGGACATACAACCCAACCTGATCTCACCAGCTGTCCTTAGGTTTCTGTGCTCCTGAGACTTCCTACAGAAACTGCAAATGGCACTGAATTAAAGGTTTGCCAACCAGCATGGCTTAGGTGTTGACTGCTGCAAAGCAGCTCTGCAGAGCGAGGGGACAACACATTCCCCCAAACCCAGCAATGTGCCCTCGTGGCCAAGGAGGCCAATGGTGTCCTGGGGGCATTCAGAAGTGTGGCCAGCAGAGTGAGGGAGGGTCTCCTCCCCCTCTACTCTGCCCTAGGGAGGCCACATCTTCAGTACTGGAACCAGTTCTGGGATCTCCAGTTCAAGAGAGACAGGAAACTACTGGAGAGGATCCAGTGGAGGCTATGAAGGTGCTGAGGGGATTGAAGCATCCCTGTGAGAAGTAAAGCTGAGAGCCCTGAGGCTGTTG
Organism: Colaptes auratus; assembly: GCA_015227895.2. NCBI lineage: Eukaryota > Metazoa > Chordata > Aves > Piciformes > Picidae > Colaptes > Colaptes auratus. The sequence continues at coordinate 2,253,618 of CM037647.1, read as the reverse complement.
AGCCTGGAGCCCCAGAGGTGGTCTGAGCAATGCTCAGCAAGAGATGAAGGACCTGTGGGGGGCAAAAGGCTGGGGCCAGGCTCTTGTCAGTGGTGCCCAGTGAAGGGACAAAGGGCCATAGGCACAAACTGGAACCCAGAAGACTGACATCTGCACAGGAGGAAAGACTTCTTTGTTGTAAGGATGCTGGAGCCCTGGAGCAAGCTGCCCAGAGAGTTTGTGAAGCCTCCTTCTCTGGAGAGATTCCACTGTGATCCTGGGCAAGCTGCTGTGGGAGACCCTGCTTATAGCAGGGAGGTTGGACTGGATGATCTCCAGAGGTTCCTTACAATCCCCTCCATGCTGGGATTCTGTGATACTTGGCATGCTGTTTGTGTTTTAGCATGTGGCATTCTGAAACCAAAGGCATATTCCCATCTTCAGAGTGCTTTTGAGCAGAGGATCAGATGAAACCTCACTTGCTGCTTCTCTGTTCCCATTCCTGCCATTTCACTTACTCATTCTGTCCTGCAGCTTCCCCAGGATCACGATGTCCAGGTCTCCAGAGGAGACTCCACAACCTCTCTGGGCAGCCTGCTCCAGAGCCCTCACAGCAAAGAAGTTTTCCCTCATCTTCAGATGGCATCTTCTGTTTTGTGGCCATTGCTCCTGGTCCTGACACTGAGCACCCTGAGAAGAGCCTTTCCTTCTCACAGAGATGTTCCAGTCTCCTCATCAGCTCTGTAGCCCTCCATTGGACTCTTTGTGTCAGTTTCTTGTCTCTCTTGAACTGGGCAGCTCAGGACTGGCCTCAGTACTCCAAATGTGTCCTCCCAAGGGCAGAGTAGTATAGGAAGAGAATCTTCCTTGACCTGCTGGCCACACTGTTCTTCTATAGAGAAGAGTAGAATGGGAAGAGAGTCTTCCTTGACCTGCTGGCCACACTGTTCTTCTATAGAGGAGTAGAATGGGAAGAGAGTCTTCCTTGACCTGCTGGCCACACTGTTCATATAGAGGAGTAGAATGGGAAGAGAGTCTTCCTTGACCTGCTGGCCACACTGTTCATATAGAGGAGTAGAATGGGAAGAGAGTCTTCCTTGACCTGCTGGCCACACTGTTCTTCTATAGAGAAGTATAATGGTAAGAGAGTCTTCCCAGATCTGTTGGCCACGCTGTTCTTCTATAGAAAAGAGTAGAATGGGAAGAGAGTCTTCCTTGACCTGCTGGCCACACTGTTCATATAGAGGAGTAGAATGGGAAGAGAGTCTTCCTTGACCTGCTGGCCACACTGTTCTTCTATAGAGAAGAGTAGAATAGGAAGAGAGTCTTTCTTGACCTGGTGACCATACAGTTTTTACATAGAGAAGGGTTCAGTTTTTGAGACAAATATCTCAAGACAGGGATCTGCTGGAGAGAGTTCCAACAGAGAGCTAAGAGGATGATGGGTGGAGACTCTGCTATGAAGAAAGACTGAGAGACCTGTGGCCATTTAGTCTCAAGAGGAGAAGGCCGAGAGGGAATCTGATCAATGTCTATCAATATCTGAGGGGTGAGGTCAAGACGAAGGCACAAGGCTGTTTTTGGTGATGCTCAGTGATAGGACAAGAAACAGCAGGTGCAAGCTGGGACACAGGAGGTTCCACCTCAACACAAGAAGAGAATACTTTCATGTGAGGGTGCTGGAGCCCTGGAGCAGGCTGCCCAGAGAAGTTGAGGAGTCGTCTTTGCTGGAGACTTTCAAAACTTTCCTGGACGTGTTCCTGTGTGACCTGCCCTGGGTGATCCTGCTCTGGCAGGGAGGTTTGACTGGATGATCTCCAGAGGTCCCTTCCAACCCCTAACATTCTGTGGTCACTCCTCAAATGCACAGAAACAAAAGTCAGCTGCTGCTGTTGGGAAAGCAAGTGGGTGTAATGACCCACGTGCCAGGTGGTCCTCCTCGGTGAGTCGCTCTGCCTCCGCGTGCCGCAGGACTGAGGCTTGCACAGAGCCAGCTGGACCTCAGTAAAGGCTTTAGGCTGTTGTCATGAGCCCACCACCAGAAGTGGCAAAGCTAAACATGGGCTGCTTCTCCAGGAAAAGCTGCCCTGTAATCACTTGACTTGAGCATGGTCCTGCTGCCACTTCTGCGTGGTGGCTTCTCATGTGTATCATAGAATCGATAAGGTTGGAAAAGACCTCAGAGATCATCAAGTCCAGCCTGTCACCCAACACCTCCTGATTAACTAAACCATGGCTCCAAGTGCCACATCCAATCCTTTTTTGGACATCTCCAGGGATGGTGACTCCACCACCTCCCTGGGCAGCACATTCCAAGGGCCAATTACTCTTTCTGTGATGAACTTTCTCCTCACTTCCAGCCTAAACCTCCCGTGGCACAGCTTGGGATGATCCCTTCCGGCCTGGACCATTCTATGAGTCTCTAAAGGAAATAAAGTGATGGCTGTGGTGGTGTTTTTCCAATGCACACTTTCATCAGGCTGGACTTTTGAAAGGCAGCAGCTGTCTCCAGAGTGTCTTGTGATAAGCTGGGCTTAGGCACCACTGTGGGATTAATGATGTTAGCCACCTTGCCCCCTTTGCAGCACCACTGAGACAGGAGAGCAGCTCCTCTTTGAAATGCAGTTTATTCAAACAACAGAGTGAAGTCTTCAGCTGATTTCCATAACTGCATGTGACACCAGAGGGAAAAAGCACAAGGGAGATGTATGGTCACGTGAAGGCTACTCACAGCTTCTTTTCTAAACTACTCACTTGCTAGGGAAGCATTGAATGGGAGCTGAAAAGTTTCCCTTAAGTTTATGCTCGTGTTCTGCTGTTGGGGCATTGAGTTTCCACACACCCACATTCATCTACATGCATATATGTGTACTGGATTCTCTTTTGCTCAGGGCAAACTAGCTCCATCTTCACTTCATGACTCCTTTTCTCGTGGCAGCAAATGCATTTGTGTTCCATCGCACTGGCCTCGAAGGAATACCTACAGAAAGCAGATTGGCACATGACTCTGCTGCCTTCTCAAACTGACCTGCAGTTACTGCTGCAGATGGAGGCACTTCTAAGGAGCAGAGCTACAACACTGCCTATTTTTCTGCTTAGGCTCAAGAGTCTTCCCTCAGGATGCTACAAGCCACACAGGGCTGGGACTTCTGAAAGTGCTGGGGAAAATCCCACTCTCTTCAGTGGGGTTTGAATTAGGGAGGGAGAAGAGGGGGAGGGAGAAGAGGGGGGAGGGAGAAGAGGGGGGAGGAGAGAGAGGGGGGGGGAGGGAGAAGAGGGGGGAGGGAGAAGAGGGGGGAGGGAGAAGAGGGGGAGGCAGAAGAGGGGGGAGGAAGAGGGGGGAGGGAGAAGAGGGGGGGAGGGGAAGAGGGGGAGGGAGAAGAGGGGGGAGGGAGAAGAGGGGGGAGGGAGAAGAGGAGGGAGGGAGAAGAGGAGGGAGGAGGAGAGGAGGAGGGAGAAGAGGAGGGAGGAGAAGAGGAGGGAGGGAGAAGAGTCAAACTGCTAGTGACTACTCTCCTGCACACCCAGTTTCCCAGCCACCTCTTTTTGAGCAGCAGGAAGGGGACAAACAGCTACAGCCCACTGTTGAGAAGAACCCAGAGAGACCAGGCATGGGGGAGGACAGAGAGATGGTTGCACTCACACAGAGTAGGTGCTGCAGGTCCCTTCACAAAAGGGCACTGGCACAGGAGCAACGGACTTGCAGTTCTTGTAGGTGATAACCTGCTCCTTGATGTTGCGCTTGCACTTGTGCGGCAGGTCGATGCCTGCGTGGGAGAGCATCCCTGTTAGACCTCCTCAGACTGGGAAGTGAAGTTTTGAAAGGTCTCTGCTAGGAAACCAAGGGCAGAACATCCCACTAAAACTTATCACAGTTCAAGTGCATAAGCAGGAATGCAAATGTGAGTGCAAAGAGGCAGTCATCCAGCAAAGCAGTTTCCAGCTGTTCGTGGACCAGCTTAAATGGAAACCTGTGGCCATGCTCATGTGAAGATACTGATGAACCAAGACCCAAAGAAGACACAAAAGGTTTCATTACTTTAAAATTGTTCTAAAGGATATTTGTGACTGGAAGAAAATCACAGAACTGTCAGGTTGGAAGGGACCTCAAGGCTCAGCCAGTTCCAACCCTGCTGCCATGGGCAGGGACACCTCACGCTACAGCAGGTTGCTCACAGCCACATCCAACCTGGCCTTCAAAACCTTCAGGGATGAGGCTTCCACCACCTCCCTGGGTGCCAGTCTCTCACCATCCTCATGGGAAGAACTTCTTCCTAACATCCAATCTGAATGCACCCATTTCTAGTGTTTTTTCCATTCCCCCCAGTCCTATCACTCCCTGGCACCCTAAAAAGTTCCTCCCCAGCATTCTTGCAGCCCTTTTCAGATACTGGAGACAATAAGGTCTCCTGGGAGCCTTCTCTCCAGACTGCACAACCCCAACTCTCTCAGGCTGTCTCCAGAGCAGAGCAGCTCCAGCCCTCTGCTCATCCTCGTGGCCCTTCTCTGGACACCTTCCAGCACCTCCAGATCCTTCCTGGCACAGAGGCTCCAGAACTGGACACAGTGCTCCAGGTGGGGTCTCACCAGAGCGGAGTAGAGGGGGAGAACCAACAACCTATGATTTCTTAGTGCATGCTACAGAGGAGCCTTCTGGCCTAACTTGAAGAGCCTTCCTCCTAATATCCAATCAGTTTCCAGGTGGAAGAACACAAAGCATGTTTTCTACAGGTGTAACACAAACTAAGAGCATTTCAGTGATTTGAAAACACTGAAACAGAGGTTGAGGAATTTTCATGTCCTCACTAGAAGAGCGAAACACATCTTTGGCCTCAGCTGTGAGGTACAAAACAAGTCTGCTATTGTGAGAAAAGCCTTCCAGTGAGTGGAAAACTTCATCCTCTCAGTGCAGGCAGAAACAGGGCTATGAGCAGGGGAGAATGTAGGAGTATGGAAGCAGTGAATAATGCACTCACATGTCTTACAACAGCCATCTGAAGTCACATCAACTGTCCCCTGTATAGAAAGCAAACCATCAGAAGGGTTCAGGTGCACATGTTGCTAAGCAGTTAGTAACAGCAATGAGAGTTCAGGTATATGCCCTCAGCTCCAACCAACACAGGGTCCTAGTCAGACCTATTTATGTCCTGATTATATATCAAGCTGCTTGAAAATAAATCCAGCCAGGAAGGGAGTGAAATGTCATCGAACTCTGTAGCATCTCACACACCAGGTAAGTTGTCCTGTAGCACATCCCTGACCTTATACAGGTCCTATTGACCTCATATAGGGTCCAGTACACACACACACACCAGCCCCAGAGAATGACAGCTGCTCCTGGAACTGAGCAGCCAGAGCTGTACAGAGCATGTTTCAAAGCCAACTCAACAGCTATGCCTGTCCCTGCTTCGCTTTCCAGATCTGCTGTGAAGCCCCACAGCCCTTCTAATTGCTCCTGGAAACCACTCTTCGGTGAAAGCTGGGGCATGAATGCTACTCCTTGCTCCTTTGTGTACCAACCCGTTGCTTAGTGATGCTCCATAGGTCAGCAGACAGCATTCAACTGCTCCCCTGAGGATCTGTGGGGAGTTACCATTTGCTCAGTTGCATTTCCCAACAGTGTCGTTTCTCAACTGACAAACCACACACACACTTTGTTGCCCCAAGAAACTTTCAAGTTCCAGTGCTTGTCCTGCAATAATTGTTTCCAAACAGTTTTGTTTTACTCCCAGGGGACACTCCATTCAGGACTGAATAGGCACATTGCCTTCAGAGAAGGAGGATCACCTCAGAAAGACCAAGAAACACTGTGTGGCTCATTCAAAAGAGCAATGAAAACTCCCAGGGCTCCTTGCAGAAGTCTTTTTGTCATTCCCTGCAAGATACTTACTGGGACACAGTTTGATTCTTCAAAGGGTAGGCAGACCTTTACTGTACTTGTCAAGGAAAACTGGCCTCCTGATTCAGTGCAGGTGTACTGGGTGCAGTTATCATATGGAGCTTTATAACTCTTTCCAACCTGAGTAAAAACAGGGGGAAAAAATTCTCAACTCAATATAGTAGAGCAGTAAAAACAGAATAAAGAAACAGGAGCACAAAATCACAGAATTGTCAGGGCTGGAAGGGACATCAGAGTCCATCCATCTCCAACTCCCCTGCCAGGGACAAGGACACCTCACACTACAGCAGGTTGCTCACAGCCACATCCAGCTTGGACTTCAAAAACCTCCAGGGATGAGGCTTCCACCACCTCCCTGGGCAACCTGTGCCAGTGCCTCACCAGCCTCGTGGGGAAAAACTTCTTCCTCATATCCAATCTGAATCTGCCCATTTCTAGTTTTGCTCCATTCCCCCCAGTCCTATCACTCCCTGACACCCTCAAAAGTCCCTCCCCAGCTTTTTGCAGCCCCCTTCAGATACTGGAAGGCCACAAGAAGGTCTCCTCAGAGCTTTCTCCTCTCCAGACAGAACAACCCCAGCTCTCTCAATCTGTCTCCACAGCAGAGCAGCTCCAGCCCTCTGCTCCTCCTCGTGGCCTTCTTCTGGACACCTTCCAGCACCTCCAGATCCTTCCTGGAACAGAGGCTCCAGAACTGGACCAGTGCTCCAGCTGTGTTCTCAGCAGAGAGTGGAGCAGAGGGGCAGAATCCCTCCCTGGCCCTGCTGGCCACACTTCTCCTGCTGCAGCCCAGGCTCTGCTTGGCTCTCTGGGCTGCAAGTGCTCAGTGCTGGCTCCTGTTGAGCTTCTCAACCACCAGCACCTCAAGGCTCTCTTCAGGGGCTGCTCTCAAAGCCAGTCCCTGCCCAGCATCTATCAGTGCTTGGGATTGCCCTGACGCAGCTGCAGGACCTTGCACTTGGCCTTGTCAAACCTCATGAGGTCGGTTTGGGGCCAGCTCTTCAGCCTGTCTAGGTCTATTCTATTCTATCTTAAGAGGTAGCCTGAGGCTCAGCCTGTGGCTACACAAGGCCATGCTCACAGGAGCTGATCTGTTCCATGGGTTTGTTACCAAGTCACATTCACACTACAGAAGCTGTGCCCTTTTTCTGCCTCAGCAAGTTCAGAAATGGTGGTGGAACATCTCCACCAGGTTGCTTCTACTGTTTAGCCTTGTACCTCCAGGCCAAGACAATGACACCATTTCCAGATCAGAGCAGTGTGACATGAAGCTAGCTCATGTCTCTCTGCTAGAGCAGTCTTACATCATGTCAGCAGCCCCTCCAAATTCTTCCTCTCTGTTGCATGTCAAGAGGATGGGGTAAGATGATTTCCATCCAGGATAGGATAGGATAGGATAGGATAGGATAGGATAGGATAGGATAGGATAGGATAGGATAGGATAGAATAGGATAGAATAGAATAGAGTAGAATAGAGTAGAATTAACCAGGTTGGAAAAGACCTTCACGATCATCAATTCCAACCTATCACCCAACAGCATCTAATCAACTAAACCATGGCACCAAGTGCCTCATCCAGGCTCTTCCTAAACACCTCCAGGGATGGTGACTCCACCACCTCCCTGGGCAGCACATTCCAATGGCCAATCTCTCTTTCTGGGACAAACTTTCTCCTCACCACCAGCCTAAACTTCCCCCTGGAGCAGCTTGAGATTGTGTCCTCTTGTTCTGGCACTGGTTGCCTGGGAGAAGAGACCAACCCTCACCTGGCTAAACCTCCCTTCAGGGAGTTGGAGAGAGCAAGGTGGTCTCCCCTGAGCCTCCTCTTCTCCAGGCTAAGCAACCCCAGCTCCCTCACAGGGCTATGCTCCAAACCCTTCCCCAGCATTGTTGCCCTTCTCTGGACACCGTCCAGCATCTCAACATCTTTCCTAAACTGAGGGGCCCAGAACTGGACTCAAGGTGTGGCCTAACCAGTACACATCTAAGTGCCAGGTTCTGCACATTGGCCACAGCAACCCCAGGCAGTGCTACAGGCTGGGGTCAGAGTGGCTGAGAGCAGCAAGGCAGAAAGGGACCTGGGGGTGCTGGTTGATAGTAGACTGAACATGAGCCAGCAGTGTGCCCAGGTGGCCAAGGAGGCCAATGGCATCCTGGCCTGGATCATGAACAATGTGGCCAGCAGGAGTAGGGAAGTCATTGTGCCCTGTACTCAGCACAGGTTAGGCCACACCTTGAGGTTCCTGTGAGGTGCACAGAGCAGAGGCAGCTGTAGAAACACCTACACCTGATTTGGAAGTGCAGAGGTTTTAAAACCTCCTAAAGCTCTTCCCAGCCTCCACGTGTTTGACACTGCTCCAAGAGAACCTTGGAAGGCCTATTGCAACCCAAACCCTTCAATGGTTCTGTGAAACGTTGAGGTCTTTGTGATGATTCAGCTTTGTGTGCAGAGCAGGGGAGTGCTTACCTCAATGGTCACGTTGCCAGAGGGGAAGTTTGCCACACATGCCACTTGCTGGCACCGGCTGCAGCACTGACCCTCCTCCTCCTCCACGTAGCGGAACCCCTGCGGGAGGAGGTGCCAGTTAGCCAGGTTACCTCATATCTTGTTCATCAAGCACCTTTGGAGCAGAGCCACAGTGGAGATGGCAGAGGAAACGGAGCCAAACTTCTGGTTTCATCTCTGTTCATTTAGGAACCTGTTGGAACCACTTTAAGTCTTACAGTCAAAGCTGAAAGCTTCTTTCCCGTACGGAAAAGTGACTCCTGGGCACTTCAGCTACCATGAGCACACCGCCACTGGCTAGGCTTCTTCAGGACAGAAGCTGGACCAGTTAAGTTCCTCACAAGCTGGAGCAAATAGATTACTTCAGTATATGATTACTTGCCCATCTGGCACTAGTGCATGAGACTGAACACATCCAAGTGCCGGGTTCTGCACATCGGCCACAGCAACCCCAGGCAGTGCTACAGGCTGGGGTCAGGGTGGGTGGAGAACAGCCAGGAAGAGAGGGACTTGGGGGTACTGGTGAGTAGGCTGAACATGAGCCTGCAGTGTGCCCAGGCAGCAAGAGGGCCAATGCATCCTGGCTGCATCAGGAACAGTGTGGCCAGCAGGAGCAGGGAGGTCATGGTGCCTGTGCTCAGCACTGGTTTAGGCCACACCTTGAGTCCTGTGTCCATTCTGGGCCCTCAGTTTAGGAAAGATGTTGAGTTGCTGGAAGGTGTGTCCAGAGAAGGGCAACAAAGTTGGTGAGGGGTTTGGAAACACAGCCCTGTGAGGAGAGGCTGAGGGAGCTGGGGTGCTTAGCCTGGAGAAGAGGAGACTCAGGGGTGACCTTCTTGCTCTCTACAACTCCCTGAAGGGAGGTTGTAGCCAGGCAGAGGTTGGTCTCTTCTCCCAGGCAACCAGCACCAGAACAAGAGGACACAGTCTCAGGCTGCGCCAGGGGAGGTTTAGGCTGGCGGTTAGGAGGAAGTTCTATACAGAGAGAGTGATTGGCATGGGAATGGGCTGCCTGGGGAGGTGTGGAGTCACCTTCATTGGGGTGTTCAGAAGGAGACTGGATGGGGTGCTTGGTGCCATGGGTTAGTCGATTATGGTGTTGGATGATAGGTTGGACTCCATGATCTTGAAGGTCTCTTCCAACTGGTCATTCTGTTCTCTTCTATTCTATTCTATTCTATTATTTATTCTTCTATTCTATTCTATTCTATTCTATTCTATTCCATTCCATTCCATTCCATTCCATTCCATTCCATTCCATTCCATTCCATTCCATTCCAGTGCTTGGTCTGACGTGATTGTCCACAAGAACCTGCTGCTGTCAGCCATGTGAAGGTTATAGAATGGAATCCTTTTGGTTGGAGGAGACCTATAAGATCATCAAGTCCAACCATTAACCCAGCAGTGCTAGGTCACTACTAAACTATGTCCCTCACCACCACATCTTCATGGCTTTTCAATCCCTCTAGGGATGGGGACTTCGCCACTTCCTTGGGGAACCTGTTACAGGGCTTGGCAATCCTTTTGGAGGAGACATTTTTCCTCAAGTCCAACCTAAGCCTCCCCTGGCACAACCTGAGGCCATTTCTTCTTCTCCTACCCCTTTTTACTTGGGAGGAGAGACCAACCCCCACCTGGCTCCAGTCTCATTTCAAGGAGTTGTAGAGAGTGAGGAGGTCTCTGCTCAGCCTCCTTTTCTCCAGAGTAAACAATCCCCAGTTCCCTCAGCTGCTCCTCAGGCATTAGTTATTTCCTTCCTTGTGTTTTAGGTATTGATTGGTCCCTTTCTGGGTGTGAATGTGGCTGGCTTTCAGGTCAAAGGGAAATGGATTTATCCATGCCTAGGTGTAGTGGTGGGTCTGGCCTTATCTGGGCAAGAATGGAGAAGAACCACTCTTGGCTTCCATTCAATAGCAGCCTTTTCTGTGCAGACTCTCAGCACTGGGAGGTGTCTGGAAACATCTAAATCACTGTGCAGCTTCTTCACAGTCTTGATTTGTGTGTTGAGAAGGGGCAGCACCAACAGAAGGGCACAGACTTCATCTTTCAGCAGGCAGATTCCCCTTTGACAGGTTTGCCACCCCTGTCCCTCAGGGCCCTCCTGAAGGGCAGCCTCTACAATTTTGCTAGAGCCAAAGTCACCTAAAAAAGGACTTTACCAAAAAAAAACCAAGGAAGGGAGGGGAGGAAGGGGAGGGGAGGAAGGGAGGGAGGGGAAGAAAAAGGGGAGGGGACTGGGAAGGAGGGGAGGGGAGGGAAAGGAGGGGAGGGGAGGGACGGGGGGAAGGGGAGGGGAGGGGAAGAAGGGAGGGGAGGGGAAGAAGGGGGAGGGAGGGGAAGAAGGGGAGGGGAGGGGAAGAAGGGGAGGGGAGGGAAGAAAGGGAGGGGAAGAAGGGGAGGGGGAAGAAGGGGAGGGGAAGAAGGGGGGGGAAGGAAAGAAGGGGAGGGGAAGGGAAGAGGGGGGGGAAGGGAGGGGGAGGGGAAGGAAGAAGGGGAGGAGGAGGGGAAGAAGGGGAGGGGAAGAAGGGGAGGGAAGAAGGGGAGAGAAGAAGGGGAGAGGAAGAAGGGGAGGGAAGAAGGGGAGGGAAGAAGGGGAGGGAAGAAGGGGAGGGGAAGGAAGGGAGGGGAGTCAGGGAGGGGAGGGGAGGGCAGGGAGGGAGGAAGGCAAGGCAGGGAGGAACTTCTCCTCTCCCGGTTTCAGAGTGCATGCCCCCAGCAGGCCCGGGTGGTGCCGGGGGAGGCCGAGTACCGCACACAGACCTGTGGGCAGGTGGTTTGGCACTGCACCGGCGCACAGTGGAGCCGGTTGGTGCGGGTCGCGGCATCCTGCTCGTCTGTGCACACGCAATTCTCACAGGAGCTTCTGGGCACCATTGCTCCAGGCTGCAAACAGAGAGGAGATAAGCCATGGGAAGCATCCAGTGGGTTGTAGGAGAAGCATACAGCCCTTGGACTATCACAAATGAGTGCTGATGCCTGGGGGGTTGTTTGGAACAGCTTCCTGAAATGAGCACCTCCAGGGCTCCAAAGCCGCACACTGTCGGTAGCGCTAAAGGAGCACAGGGTGGCCACGCTTCAGTGCGTAAATCAGCTTAAATGAGTTGTTACACCTTATCTCTAACTTCCACCCACCGATTTTCCCCCTCAGTTGGACCTAGAAATTAATCTCACAATATCCAATAACGTTTGCAATTGGCACTCCCTCACAGTTCTGACCTCTTGACTCTAAACCCAAGGTGAGCTCTCGTTCAGCAAGCCAGCCACTGGCCACCAGTGTTACCTGCTCAGTAGCAGTTCCAACACTACACTAAACCTGCTGGCAGGGAAAACTGCTGGGCTGCTCCAATCCTGCTTTTTTTTAATGGGAGTGTGGCCAATAACAGCTGCAGAAAGTTCTGTCTCAGGCAGCATTAAGGTGTGGAAAGAAGTGCTTGGAAGAAGACCTACCTTGAATTCGACTCCTTCAAAAACACACACCCCTTTGGGAACTGCAAGAGAAAATACAATGGGAAGGGTGTGCTGGGAGTGATGCAAAGAGTTACTGCACTTGGCTCTCTGAGTGATTTAGAGGAGATAGAGCAGAACTGAGGTTTTTAGCTTGCAAGAAAAAATCAGGAAGAGGAGGCACTTGATGGCACCAAGCTGTGTGGTGCAGCAGACAGCTGGAGGGAAGGGATCCATCCAGAGGACCTGGACAGGTGGAGAGGTGGGCACAAGCCAACCTCAGGAGCTTCACAAGACCAAGGGCAGGCTTCTGCAGCTGGGTGGAGGCAACCCAGGCCAATCCAGGCTGGGCAGGGACTGGCTGGGGAGCAGCCCTGAGGAGAGAGACTTGGGGGGCTGGGGGAGGAGAAGCTCCCCAGGAGCTCTCAGGGTGCACTTGCAGCCCGGAAAGCCAATCCGAGCCTGGGCTGCAGCAGGAGAAGTGTGGCCAGCAGGGCAAGGGAGGGGATTCTCCCTCTGCTCAGCCCTGGGGAGACCCCACCGGGAGAGTACGCTCCAGTTCTGGAGCCCCTATGCCAAGAGGGATCTGGAGGTGTTGGAAGGTGTCCAGAGAAGGCCACGAGGATGAGCAGAGGGCTGGAGCACCTCTGCTGTGAGGACAGACTGAAGGAGTTGGGGCTGTTCAGGCTGGAGAAGAGAAGGCTCAGAGGTGACTTCATTGTGGCCTTCCAGTATCTGAAGGGGCTACAAGAAGGCTGGGGAGGGACTGCTCAGGATCTCGGTAGTGCTAGGACTAGGGGGAGTGGGACTGAGCTGGAGGTGGGGAGATTCAGGCTGGAGGGGTGAGGAGGAAGTTCTTCCCATGAGAGGGGTTGAAGCCCTGAATGGGTTGTCCAGGAGGTGTTGGGGCCCCATCCCTGGAGGTGTTAAGGCCAGGCTGGATGGGCTCTGGCCAGGTGATCTAGTGTGGGTGTCCCTGCCCATGGCAGGGGGTTGAGCTAGATGATCCTTGTGGTCCCGTCCAACCCTGACTGATACTATGATACTGTTTTATCAGTGGTACTCAGGAAGTAGTAGTAGCACTTGGTGCCATGGGTCAGTCATGAGGTCTGTGGTGGCAGTTTGGACTTGATGATCTTTGAGGTCTCTTCCAACCTTGGTGATTCTGTGAGAGCAAGGTGGGGGTGGGGGAAATGCTGCTAGTAGATGGTGCTAATTGTTACTTGGAAGCCCACATGTACCATCTGCTCAGATGTCATGCCTGAAGTGGAGTGTAATTCACAGAGGCACAGAATGCTAGAGGTTGGAAGGGACTTCCAGAAGATCATTGAGTCCAACCCCCCCCTGCCAAAGCAGGATCACCCAGGCTAGTCTGCACAGGAATGCAGCCAGGTGGGTTTGGAAAGTCTACAGAGAAGAGACTCCACAATCTCCCTGGGCAGCCTGTTCCAGGGCTTCAGCACCCTCACTGTAAAGAAGTTTCTCCTCATGTTGAGGAGAAACTTCTATGTTCAAGTTTGTATCCATTGCAAGGAGGTCATTCTGCCCTGTACTCAGCACTGGTTAGGCCACACCTTGAGTCCTCTGTCCAGTTCTGGGCTCCTCAGAAAGATGTTGAGATGCTGAAAGGTGTCCAGAGAAGGGCAACGAAGCTGGGGAGGGGTCTGGAGCACAGCCCTGTGAGGAGAGGCTGAGGGAGCTGGGGTTGCTTAGCCTGCAGAAGAGGAGGCTCAGGGCAGACCTCATTGCTCTCTACAACTACCTGAAGGGAGGTTGTAGCCAGGAGGGTGTTGGTCTCTTCTCCCAGGCAGCCAGCACCAGAACAAGAGGACACAGTCTCAAGCTGTGCCAGGGGAGGTTTGGGTTGGATGTTAGGAAGAAGTTCTTCCCCGAAAGAGAGATTGGCCATTGGAATGTGCTGCCCAGGGAGGTGGTGGAGTCACCATCCCTGGAGGTGTTTAGGAAGAGCCTGGATGAGGCCCTTTGTGCCATGGTTTAGTTGATCAGATGATGCTGGGTGATAGGTTGGACTTGATGATCTCGAAGTTCTTTTCCAACCTGGCTAATTCTATTCTGTTCTATGGTTCCTTGGCTTATTACTGTGCACCACTGAAAAGAGATTAGCCCTCTCCACTTGATACCCACCCCTCAAATATTGATAGACATTGGTTAGATCCCCTCTCAGCTTCTCTTCTCCAGGCTAAACAGCCCAGGTCTCAGTCTCTCTTCCTAGGGGAGATGTTCATGTCCCCTAATCATTCCATATCCTGGTATTTTCCATATGGAAACACCTGTTTAATTCATGGGTTTCTTTTGCCCATACTTGAAACCAGGTGAGTTTTTCTTTACTGTTATCCACCTTGCTGGTAACAGAGCTGGGCCAGGTATGTGAATCTGGAAACATAATCTGGCAGCAGAGCTTTTGGACAGGTTCAATGTGACCAACGTTCAGCATCTGACCAATGACTGACACTCAGTGGGTGCTAGCTACAGAGAGCCTGCACCAGTTACTCCACCTCCAAAAAAAAACCCACACCAGTTCTAAATGCTGAGAGGGAAGGGTGGGAGGCTACTGCTTAGGATTTTGGATTCATTCAGGCAAAATGAAATGGTTCAAGGAAGCAATAAAAGCCCTGAATTCTGGGTGCAAAGACACAATACTTACTGCAGGAGAAGACAGGACAGCAACCACTCTCAGATATAGCAACCACAGGCTGGAAGCCTATGTCACATGCTGTCTTGTTGATGATGCAGGTTTTGATATCACATTCTGCAACAGACAACAGAGATGAAGTGAGTCAAAGCACCCTGCCCACCAGTGGGGCATGCAAGCAAAGCTTGAGCAGCCAATGGATTGGGTAAAAAAGGATGACTCTGGAAGCATGCAGTTTTTGGAGTGTGGGACATGTTCAGGTGACCTGTTGGAGAGCAGTGAAGGGGAAAAGGACCTGAGGGTCCTAGTGGATAGAAGGTTGACCATGAGCCAGCAATGTGCTCTTGTGGCCAAGAAGGCCAATGCCATTCTGGGGTGGATTAGAAGGGCTGTGGTTAGTAGGTCAAGAGAGGTTCTCCTCCCTCTCTACTCTGCCCTGGTATTCCTGCCACATCAGGAATACTGTGTCCAGTTCTGGGCCCCTCAGTTCAGGAAGGACCTCAGGGAACTGCTTGAAAGAGTTCAGCACAGAGCCATAGAAGTGATTCAGGGAGTGGAACATCTTCTTTATGAGGAGAGCCTGAGGGAGCTGGGGGTCTGTATCTTGGAGAAGAGGAGCCTGAGAGGTGATATCATTCGTGTTGACAAAGATGTTGAGGGTAAGTGCCAAGAGGCTGGAGCCAGGCTCTGCTGGGGATGCCCAATGCCAGCACAAGGGGCAGTGGTGGAAGCTGAGGCATAGGAAGTTCCATGTAAATTTATTCCCTGTGAGGGTGACAGAGCCCTGGAACAGGCTGCCAGGGGGGTTGTAGAGTCTCCCTCTCTGGAGATATTCAAAACCCCCCTGGATGTGTTCCTGTGTGATCTGCTCTAGGTGATCCTGCTCTTGCAAGGGAGTTGGACTGGTTGAGCTTTTGGGGTCCCTTCCAGCCCCTAACATTCTGTGATCTCTGTTTGCTCTACTGGAAAGCTTTTCCCTGGACAAGTGCAGCTGGCCCTTGTTCCTGCTTCTCTTCCCCCTCTGGATGTCAACACCCTTCATGTCAGAGAAGTGACAGAGTAACAAGTTTGTGGTAGAGGTAAAAAAACAAAACCAAAACCAACAAAAAATCAGAGAGCAAGGAAAAAAATAGTGCAGAAGCAGAGGATGAAAGCTGAGAATATAAAGGTTGGGACATGAAAAGCAAAGCAACCAGACAGTGTCCAAGGCATCCAAGGAGTCTAATGGAGCTGTGCCTGCAAACATGAAGGGCTGAGGAACTGGAAACCATCCTCTCATCACTGCTAGGATCCCCCATCCTGCACCTTTCTATAGGTGCTGAGAAAGGTCAGGCTTTGAGCAGGCTGGTGAGAAGGTACTGTGCTGTGCTGGACGTTTGGGGCTGAGATGATGCACAAGGAAAGGTGAGAGTAAACACACATCAAGCCCCTCCTCCATAGGAGGTCTTGGGGGAGCCTGGAGGATGACCACATCTTCTTTTACTGAGTAGATCTTTGTGCAAGGATCATCTTCCTGTCTCAGGAAGGGTAAGAGCCAGGAGATTCTGCAAAGCACCTGGGAGTTCTACTGATCCATGGGGGATTTTCCACAATAACTATCTGGTGGGTCACGACCCTAGGTGAGGCTACAACTGGACCTGAGGAGATCTCTTTTGTTAGCAACAGCTCCTGGCATTTAAGTGGAATCTGGTACCTGTGGGCTACCAGATCTCACTTCAGATGATTTCACCAGCACTGGTGAGGCCACACCTTGAGTACTGGGTTCAGTTTTGGAGCCCTGACTACAAGAAATGGATTGAGGAACTGGAGTGGGGCCAGAGAAGAGCAATAAACCTGATGAATGGTCTAGAGAATCAATCATATAAGTAGCAGCTGGGGAGAACTGGGGTTGTTTACTCTGGAGAAAAGGAGGCTGAGGGGTGACCTTCTGGCTCTCTACAACTGCCTGAAAGCAGGCTGGAATGAGGTCGGGGTTGGTCTCTTCTCCCTAGTAACAAGTGATAGGATGAGAGGAAACAGCCTCAAGTTGTGCCAGGGGAGGTTTAGGTTGGATAGTAGAAGGGTTCTCAAACACTGGAAAAGGCTGCCCAGGGAGGTGGCTGAATCCCCATCCCTGGAGGCATTTACAAGAGGCAGAAGTGTGGTGCTGAGGGACAGAGTTTGACACCAGACTTGGTAGAGCTGCAGGACCTTGCCTTTGGCCTTGCTGAACCTCATGAGGCTGGTTTGGGGCCAGCTCTTCAGCCTGTCCAGGTGTTTCTGGATGGATCTCTTCCCTCCAGCCTGTCAGCCACACCACACAGCTTGGTGTGGTTGGTGACCTTGCTGAGGGGGCCTCAATGCCACTGTCCATGTTGCACACGGCGATGTTAAACAAGGCTGGTCCCAGTACTGATCCCTGAGGGAACCAGTGAACTGGCAGAGAACAACTTGATTGGTAGAGAATAACTCTGTGATTGCTGCTAAAGGCAAATGATGCTGCATTATGCCATCTGCATCCTCTACTCACCACAGACTGTCTCTGTGCAGCATGGGTCATCCAGCCGTGGTTTTATTCTGGGGACAAAGCCCTCCTTAGTGCAGGTGACAGGTGGAGACTTAGCACAGGGGCGAGGGAAGCAGGAGATGAGCAAAGGTTTCATCACAAGTACAGTACTGGCAGTCATGCTCCCAAGCCTCTCCAGGCTGTGGGGAAACAAACAGAGAAAGAACAACAAACAAAACCCATTGTGGTGGGTTGAAAAGTCCCCCCCGACATTCAAACTACCAGTCCAGCCCAGAGGGAAGCAAATGGAGCTGGATTTACAAGCACAGCTACAATCCACAATGAAATGCAATGAATATGTACAAAATAGGCAATATTAACAGCTGCTTGGAATAGAATAGAATAGAATAGAATAGAATAGAATAGAATAGAATAGAATAGAATAGAATAGAATAGAATAGAATAGAATAGAATAGAATAGACCAGACCAGACCAGACCAGGTTGGAAGAGACCTTTGAGATCATCAAGTCCAACCTATCACCCAACACCATCTCATCAACTAAACCATGGCACCAAGCACCCATCCAGTCTCTGCCTAAACACCTCCAGGGATGGTGACTCCACCACCTCCCTGGGCAGCACATTCCAATGGCCAATTACTCTCTCTGGGAAGAACTTTCTTCTCACCTCAAGCCTAAAGTTCCCCTGGCACAGCTTGAGACTGTGTCCTCTGGTTCTGGTGCTGCTTGCCTGGGAGAAGAGACCAACCCCACCTGGCTACAACCTCCCTTCAGGGAGTTGTAGAGAGCAAGAAGGTCTCCCCTGAGCCTCCTCTTCTCCAGGCTGAGCAACCTCAGCTCCCTCAGCCTCTCCTCACAGGGCTGTGCTCCAGACCCCTCCCCAGCTTTGTTGCCCTTCTCTGGACACCTTCCAGCAACTCAACATCTTTCCTAACCTGAGGAGCCCAGAACTGGACACAGGACTCAAGGTGTGTCCTAAGCAGTGTTGAGCACAGGGCAGAATGACCTCCCTGCTCCTGCTGGCCACACTATTCCTGATACAGGCCAGGATGCCATTGGCCTTCTTGACCACCTGGACACACTGCTGGCTCCTGTTCAGCTGCTGTCCAGCAGTACCCCCAGGTCCCTTTCTGCCTGGCTGCTCTCCAGCCACTCCAACCCCAGATGGCAGATATCTCTCCAATGGGATTGTTTGGAACTGTCATTCTTTTCCTTTTTTACACCCAGTGGTGATCTATTTACATTCTACCACTTTCCTGTCATGATCTGTGGAAAATTTTAAAGGCACAGCCTAGTGCTACCACACAACCATGGGCAGCAGTTCAAAGAGCAAAACCAAGCAGCATTTTATGAATGAACCCTACTGGAGGGCTGGGCTGGCCTAATGTATCATGTAGAAGAATCAGAGTTCAAATCCCAGATGGAGGAGAAGGGAACAGAAAGAAAAAAAGTTATCTGCCACCTTCCCTTGCAGGGTTACACAATTCCAGAGGGGAAGCTGTGATCCCACAAGCTGCTATTGCTGCTTCTACATCTCAGATGATTAAAAAAATCACTGGAGCTAATAGAATCTGCTGTTTTTCCCTTCCCCACTGCCCCCAGTGCAGCTCACTGGCATTTAAGCTGAGAATTAAAGGAAGAAAGTTGTGCAGTCATTCGTGCAGGAGGTGCCAGCACCCAGCTGGGGTATAAAGCAGAATTTCCTTTTGCTCACCTGTTTCACTGACCCATCCTGTGCAATGCAACCTGCAAAATGAATTACAGCTGCCTTTAGTGATAGCTGACCCAGGGGAAGCAAAGAGGCAGGAGGACAGAACTGTAAGGAAAGCATTCCCATGAATAAGTACAGGGCTGGGGTGTGCAAAGAAGAATGTGGCCAGCAGGGTGGAGGTTCTCCTCCCCTTCTACTCTGCCCTAGTCAGGCCACACCTGGAGTACTGGGTCCAGTTCTGAGCTACACAGTTCAAGGAGGACAAGAAATTGCTGGAGAGAGTCTAATGGGGAGTCACTAAGATGATTAAGGGTCTGAAACATGGACCTTATGAGGAAAGCTGAGAGACCTGGGGCTCTTTAGTGTGGAGGAGCCTGAGAGGGGATCTCACTAATGATGATCAACATCTAAAGGGTGAGTGTCAGGAGGATGGAGCTGATGTGTTCTCTAGTGGCGTCCGCTGACAGGACAAGAGGCAATCACAGAATCACCAAGGTTGGAAGAGACCTCAAAGATCATCAAGTCCAACCTGTCTCATAGTTTCATAGTTTCATAGTTTCAGTTAGGGTTGGAAGGGACCACAAGGATCATCTAGTTCCAACCCCCCTGCCATGGGCAGGGACACTCTACACTAGATCAGGCTGGCCAGAGCCTCATCCAGCCTGGTCTGTCACCACAGACCTCATGATTAAACCATGGCACCAAGTGCCATGTCCAATCCCCTCTTGAACACCTCCAGGGATGGTGACTCCACCACCTCCCTGGGCAGCCCATGAACCCAAACTGGAACCCAGGAGGTTCCACATTGACAAAAGGGAAAAAATTGTCACTTTGAGGCTGCTGGAGCCCTTGAGCAGGCTGCCCAGAGAGGTTGTGGAGTCTCCTTCTCTGTAGAGATTCCAAATTCACCTGAGCATCGTGATCCTGGGCAAGCTGCTGGGGGTGGCCCTGCTCTGACAGGGGTTTTGGAGTAGATAATGTGCAGAGGTCACTTCCAACCCCTCCCACTCTCTGATTTTGTGAAATCAGAGAGTCACAAAAAGAATGAGATCCAGAATGCAAAGTCACAGGCTGTGTACCCAAACCATCTTAAAGATCCTTCCTTGGTCTTTTGCAAGTTGCACATTCTGCATGAGGGCAGGCAGAAACTACCAGTCTGAAACATTCCCCCCCTGACTAGAAAGGGTGAGATCAAGGGCTCCCTCATTTCTTCTGTACCCAGAACATCCCCCTTAATGTCAGGCTCTTCTCCCCCTTCCCATCCCACCATTTACATCACTCCTTACCACAGACAGAAACACAAATGCCATCATGCTCATTCAGTAGAATTTTTCCATCAGGACAGAAGCATCCTTCAACAAACACTGGTGTGCTGTTTCTGGAAGGGAGGGTCTCCATGACAGCTTCTCTGCACAATTGCAATAGAAACAGGAATGAATGAGAGGTAGAAACATGCCCCAGGGCAACCAGACACTCAAATCCCAGGGGAATGTGAACTTCCAGCCTTCCCTGGCAAGTTTTCAGTTCTGAACTTGGAAATGACCCACCTGCTGATGCAAGTGTTTCTTTTAGCTTGCCCACATGGCTTGTACACCTGGTCCTTTTCACAGCTGGCCTCTGTGGAGCACCACAACACTCAGGTTAGTAAGCCCAGACCCATGTGTACCTCTGATGCATAACAGATAAACCACAGCCCACCCCATGGCACAGACATCCCAGCTCCTGCCCAGTGAGGATATCCCTGCAGCTTCAGCAAGAGAGGATTGGTGCTGAAGTGTGGTCAAAGAAGGTCAGTGAAGGTGGGGAAGGGTTTAGAGCACAAGTCTTGAGAGAAGTGGCTGAGGGAAATGGGATGTTCAGCATGGAGAAAGGGAGGCTGAGGAGAGTCCTCTCTTCGCTCCCTGAAAAGAGGTTAGAGAGAAGTGTATTCACAAGTAAAAAGTGATAGAACAAGAGGAAATGGCCTCAAGTTGTATCAGGTTTGTTTAGGTTCCATATAAGGAACAATTTCTTCCCCCAAAGGATTGTCAAGTGGTGACCTGGCAGTGCTGGGTTAATGGTTGGACTTGGTGATCATAAAGGTTCTCCTCCAACCAAAACTATTCTATGACTCAGCAAGGTACCTGTAGCAGTCCTAGAAGTGCTTACTCTTGAATCACCAGGTACCCCTGAGCAGAGCAAAGCATGCAGAGGGAAGATGCATTTTGCCAACTAGTGATGAAGCTCTAAGTAACAGACAGGGCTCCTCAGCTGAGCTGCTCAGGAGAGTCTCGCAGCTTCTTTCCCACTTGCTCTGCACCAGTTCTGGATGGGAACAACCTCTTGGATCCTGCCTTTTTCTTAGGTCCAGGGCAGCTTGGGAAAGACTGAAGGCTTATGAGGGGCAGGCACACAAACAGCTGTGTAGGTGAGGACAGAAGAGAGCAGAGTGCCTTCACCAGGTCTCTCCAGGCTTACCGCACTGCCCGTTCGCCTGCCTCCTCCAGTCCACGCACACCCCGTGGAGCCCACACAGGGCTGCATAGGTCTGCATGCTCTGGCACTGGGTGCTGCGGTGCTGCTTGGAGCACCCACTGGCCACACAGGCCTCATAGTAGGGCTGGGGGGGTACCACGCTGTGGCACTCAGTCAGGTTCCTTCACAAAGCAAGGAGAAAGACACGGCATTTCACTTCCATCAGCTACTGCCAAGGATGAATTCAACCCAGAGCCAAGCCCATCCCCACACAGCGAAAGCCTCAAGGTGAAGCTACAACTACAAAAGACTCTGACATGCAGTAAATCCACACAGCTCAACGAAGAAGGAGCTTTACCTCCTGTTCTCTCTACTGCTTTGAAAGGAGGCCATTTCATGCTGGGCTGATAGCTGCAAGGAAATGTCTCCTTCACAGCTCATACTCATAATTCTCTCGCTGAAATATTTTTGTCAGTGTGTTTGACACACATTTATTTTATAAATGACCACACAGATCTGCTTACTGTACTCTGACTGGGCTTGTTTTTCATCCACAGCTTTCAGATACTGAATTATTGCCAGTTCCTGATTGGTATCTCCAGAACTGGCAGGCAGAAGGAGTGCCAAGCAGAAGATGCTAATAAGGGAGGACTGATTTTGATGATGCAGCTGATCTGTATCCAGTTCTGGGCCCCTTAGTTTAGGAAGGGTGTTGACTTGCTGGAACATGTCCAGAGAAGGGCAACAGAGTTGGTGAGGGGCTTGGAACACAAGCCCTATGAAGAGGCTGAGGGAGCTAGGGTTGCTTAGCCTGGAGAAGAGGAGGCTCAGGGGTGACCTTCTTGCTCTCTACAACTCCCTGAAGGGAGGTTGTAGCCAGGCAGAGGTTGGTCTCTTCTCTCAGGCAGGCAGCACCAGAACAAGAGGACACAGTCTCAGGCTGCACCAGGGGAGGTTTAGGCTGGATGGTAGGAAGAAGTTCTATACAGAGAGAGTGATTGCCCATTGGAATGGGCTGCCTGGGGAGGTGGTGGAGTCACCATCATTGGAGGTGTTCAGGAGGAGACTTGATAGGGTGCTTGGTGCCATGGTTGAGTTGATTAGGTGGGTTGGATTGGTGGATAGGTTGAATGCGATGATCTTGAAGGTCTCTTCCAACCTGGTGTATTCTATTCTATTCTATGCTATGCTATGCTATGCTATTCTATTCTATGCTATTCTATGCTACTCTATCTGCCAAGCTCAGGAACCATTTCCCTCCTCAGTTATGCAGGGTAAGCTAGCCTTCATGGTTCCATCACATCATAGAAGCAGTTCCCCCAAGTCATGCAGTGAAGCACAGAATTACCTTGTGGACTCTGAGAGTTATCTTACCAGATGATTTTACACAGATTGGAAGGCTCACAGTGCTGATGATACTCCAGCTCAGCTGATTTGGAGACACCTGGATTACAGTATCTGTTGGAGGGCTTTGGGACTTTCCAATCTAATGCCATCTCTTTGAAGGACTCGATAACCTCACCATTCCTCTTCATAGCATCATCAGACTTCTGGTTGGTGCAGGTACCTGGTAGCAAGAGAAAAGTGACAGCCTGAGAACAGTTGATGTGGATGGAGCTGCTTTTAGAGAAAACCTGGCAGGAACTTCTTGAGCTTGTGAGATGTGGATGGGTTCACAAGATCCATTTGTAGGAAGAAAAGGTTGGAAGAAATAGTTTGCCAGTTACTCATGTAAACCAGAGCTGCCATCTTGATTGATGCATTTATCCTAATGGCTAAAGCAACTGAGCTGGCTCTGTCTTCTAGCACAGGGCTCTTCCAATTTCATGCATTCCTAGAGTGAGTAGATATGATCAAAGGGAAGAGCTCAGAAAGCTTATCTCCATCCACCCACAGACTGTGAGCAGAATGAAAGGAAGCAACTTAAAACTCTGTCTCCTGACAGTGTCTTTCCACCATATAGAGATAAATCTGTTGTAATCTGTGAGAAAGAGTGTGGTGGTTTGAGCCTTAACTGGGATTTAAGAGCTCAGATGGGGGCGAGGTTGAGAATCTCTCCCTGCTTCCCCCTCCTCTTTCCCAAGAGAAAGGAAAAGAAAGGGAAGGAGCAAATCCACCAAGAAATAATTTGGAGTTGGCTTGGAAGTAGAGAGGTAAAGGATTTTCTTTAAACAATAGATATCTATTGCTTAAAGAAAATATTTTAATATGTTATTTATTTTATTATTATTTTATTATTTATTTTATTTATTATATGTTTTTCATATATATATATATATATATATATAACAATAACAGGAAGGGTTCACGAGGGTAAGGAACAAGAATGGATGGGGAAAATAAGAATACAAAACCAGTCCCTTTGCAGAGGCATGGATGTAGCAGGGTGAAGACCAGACCTGACCACATGGCAGAACAGCAGGAAGCCAGCAGCAGGCAGCAGCCAAAATGAAAGAAATGGCTGCAGGGTCCTCCCTTTTATAGGCTTGCTGGACAGGGAGGGGGAGTGGAACAGACTAACTCAGTTTCCCAGGGGGAAAACCCCCTCCAGGGAGGGCAATGCTCTCACAAGCCCTCCCCACCCTGCTTTCAGGATGGGTGTAACCCATCACAAAGAGAAATCACAGAATGCTCTGGATTGGAAGGAACCTCCAAAGGTCACCCAGTCCAACCCCCTGTGCAGTAAGCAAGGGCATCCTCAAACAGATCAGGTTGCCCAGAGTCCCAGTGAGTGGAGTTGCAAGCATTTGGAGTTGTTCACAGAGGGACAAGAAAAGCCAGGAGGAACATTGGTGGCATTTATTGCTGTCTGCAATGAGGACACTCACCACACAGTCCCATGGTGTTGTTATGAAACTTCCCAAAAGGCAGTTTGATGTAAAATGCAAGGTGACTGTAGGAGACATAAACTTCTAGCTCAGGTATTTCGACTATGGTGTAAATGCCAGAGCTGGTTATCCTGATGCCATGCTTGGAAATGTCTGGAACAACTTTCTTGTCATTAAACAGAACCTGAAAATGAAGAGAAACAAAAGGTCTCTGTACACAGCCTCCTGTTATGCATCGTGGTTTGTGCCACTGGGAAGGAGAGCAGCACATATTAGGGCCTCAGGTGCATCCAATGAGGGTTGTCCCAGGCAGTCATTTCATCAGCTCTCTGTGATTCCTTTTTTTACTCTTTTATTGTTTATATTTGAATATTTGTGTCAAGAAGAAAACCACAACTTTCAGTTGTCTTAGAATGAGAGAATCAGACTGGTTTGGGTTGGAAGGCACATTTGAGGGTCATCTAGTCCAACCCCCCTGCAGTCAGCAGGGACATCTGCAAACTAGAGCAGGCTGCTCACAACCCCAAGCAACCTGACCTGTAACAGCTCCAAGGATGGGGCAATGACCCAATGACTCTGTGCTGTCTGGACCAGGGTCTCACCACCTTCAGTGTCAACATTTCTTCCTTCTCTCTAGTCAGAATCTTCCTCTTTGAGATTAAACCATCACCCCTTGTCCAGTAACAAGGGCTGTTAACATTCTGTGCCCAGCTTGTTATAAGCCCCCTTTAAGCACTGAAAGGCCACATTTCCCAAGTTTTTGGAACATGCAAATTTGTGTCCACACTAAGGGAAAAGGAAGAGAGAGAGAAAGTAACACAACTGCATTCCCTACCCAGTCAATTTTGTACCAGCTTCATCTTTTGCCATGACAGGACCTCTGACAACAGAGCAAAACTAAGTGGGCAACTCATTTCAAGACAACATTTTACCAGGTTTGTCTCTTTGCCATGTTCCTTTCCTTGTGTCAGAACAACAACAGAGTTGGAGTGGAAAATGAGAAGGGACATGGAGCAAATTGCTCCAGCCACAGCCCCGCAGTAGTAGTTGTCGATGTGAATCCAGAAGGCAGGGTGGATTGCCTTCACAAGGACGTAGGTGCAGTTTTCCTTGAAGTGGTAATATGTCCCATCAAAAGTCACATAATGCTCATTCCCCCATCCGCTGCAAACACCTGCAAGACAGAGTGACACACCTCAGGCTTGG
Organism: Colaptes auratus; assembly: GCA_015227895.2. Classification (NCBI taxonomy): domain Eukaryota; kingdom Metazoa; phylum Chordata; class Aves; order Piciformes; family Picidae; genus Colaptes; species Colaptes auratus. Next base: position 2,228,432 of record CM037647.1, on the reverse strand, counting down.
CTTCTGAGGTTCCTGTAAGTCTAAGCTAGTTCTAATTCTTTTACACATTTTCATAGAATCAGCAAGGTTGGACCAGACCTGTGAGATCATCAAGTCCAACCTGTCACCTCATGACTAACTAAACCATGGCACCAAGTGCCACATCCAGACCTTTTTTGAACACCTCCAGGGATGGGGACTCCACCACCTCCCTGGGCAGCACATTCCAATGGCCAATCTCTCTGGGAAGAACTTTCTCCTCACCTCAAGCCTAAACCTCCCCTGGCACAGCTGGAGACTGTGTCCTCTTCTTCTGGTGCTGGTTGCCTGGGAGAAGAGACCAACCCCCACCTGGCTACAACCTCCCTTCAGGTAGAAAGCAAGAAGGTCTCCCCTGAGCCTCTTCTCCAGGCTAAACAACCCCAGCTCCCTCAGCCTCTCCTCACAGGGCTTGTGCTTGAGAGCTCAATGAGAGCTGAAATGGCCACTTTGATAACAAAAAACTAGCCCAGGAAGGACATTCTTATCTGCCCTGAACAGCCCAGTCTTAGTTTGGAGCACAACAGATGCTCTTTTGCCTCTTCCAAAAGGGGCCTAAAGTAAAACACTCCACACTGGATTGGATGGAATTGGAAAGTTTGAATGGAAATGCTATTCATAACTACACACAACAGTATAAAAGCATAGAAAATACACTAAATCCATAGTCCACTTTGGCCACTCTTCTCCAAGAACCTCTTTAGGCCAAAGCTTTGCACAAACCTCCCTCTAAATTGGGCCAACAAACACAGGCCTCAAATGCCACCCCCTCCCCCCATGCCTCTCTACCCCCCTGTACCAAACCTGTGTGATGAAGTTAAATTCAGCTTGGCAGCTCCAGGCTCCAACTGGCAGCATTGCCAAGGCTGAAACAGACCTCACTGCCCATACCAAACCCATGTGATGTATCTAAGATTCAGCTAGGCAGCTCCAGACCCTAAGTGGCAGCATTGCCAAGGCCAAACTACACTTCACTCCCCATACCAAACCCATGTGATGCATCTAAGATTCAGCTAGGCAGCTCCAGACCCCAAGTGGCAGCATTGTCAAGGCTGAAACAGACCTCACTGCCCATACCAAACCCATGTGATGCAGCTAAGATTCAGCTAGGCAGCTCCAGACCCCAAGTGGCAGCATTGCCAAGGCTGAAACAGACCTCACTGCCCATACCAAACCTGTGTGATGCAGCTAAGATTCAGCTAGGCAGCTCCAGACCCCAGCTAGGCAGCTCCAGACCCCAAGTGGCAGCATTGCCAAGGCTGAACCAGGCCTCACTGCCTCACAAAGAGATGACAGGCTGTGCATCCTCCCAGAAGCAGAGAGGGAGGGGAAAAGGGAAGAAACTGCCCCTGCAGCTGGTTTTATAGGGCTGCAGACATTATGGGAATGTGTGGCAGTTTTAGGCTATGCCTTTAAAATTTAGTTACAAATTCTGAGCAGAAAAGTAGAGAAATATAAATAGATCACTATTGGGTGTAAAAAGGAAAACAAAAGATTATTCTAAACAAATTCATTGGACAGAATGTCTGGTGTAGGAGCAGTTGTTCCACAACATCTTTCACATTTCACTTCCAATCCCATTCCTTTTCTTTTTCTCTAGCTTGGCTGTTCTGCTGGGGAGGTAATAACCACTACTGGCTGGCCTTGAGAAAAGGTAAGAACACTAACACTGACCCTTTTTCTAACATTCCTTCCTTTTTTTCCCCTCTCTGGTACAAAGGGAAAAGGGAGGAGGTTTTGGGGGGGGCAGTGGAGCAACTTCCCTGCTCTCTGGGGAACCAGAGGGGATACAGGGGGATTTCCATGGTATTTTCTATTTGTCAATATCTGTATAACATTGTAAATGTTCTGGGTTAGGAACTGGCTGGAGGGCCAAGCCCAGAGAGTGGTGGTGAATGGTGCCACAGCCAGCTGGAAGCCAGGCATCAGTGGTGTGGCCAGGGATCAGTGCTGAGGCCCATCTTGTTCAATATCTTTATTGATGATCTGGAGGAGGGGACTGAGTCCATCATCAGTAAATTCGCAGATGACACCAAGTTGGGGGCAGGAGTTGATCTGTTAGAGGGTAGGAGAGCTCTGCAGAGGGACCTTGCCAGGCTGGACAGATGGGCAGAGGCCAAGGGCAGGAGATTGAACACATCCAAGTGCCAGGTTCTACACTTTGGCCACAACAACCCCAGGCAGTGCTACAGGCTGGGGTCAGAGTGGCTGGAGAGCAGCCAGGCAGAAAGGAACTGGGGGGTAGTGGTTGACAGCAGCTGAACAGGAGCCAGCAGTGTGCCCAGGTGGCCAAGAAGGCCAATGGCATCCTGGCCTGCATTAGGAATAGTGTGGCCAGCAGGAGCAGGGAGGTCATTGTGCCCTGTGCTCAGCACTGGTTAGGCCACACCTTGAGTCCTGTGTCCAGTTCTGGGCTCCTCAGTTTAGGAAAGATGTTGAGCTGCTGGAAGGTGTCCAGAGAAGGGCAAGAAAGCTGGGGAGGGGTCTGGAGCACAGCCCTGTGAGGAGAGGCTGAGGGGAGCTGGGGTTGCTTAGCCTGGAGAAGAGGAGGCTCAGGGGACACCTTAGTCTACAACTCCCTGAAGGGAGGTTGTAGCTAGTTGGGGGTTGGTCTCTTCTCCCACAGAACCAGCACCAGAACAAGTGGACACAGTCTCAAGCTGCACCAGGGGAGGTTTTGGTTGGATGTTAGGAAGAAGTTCTTCATAGAAAGAAAGATTGGCCATGGGAATGTGCTGCCCAGGGAGGTGGTGGAGTCCCCATCCCTGGAGGTGTTTAGCAAGAGACTGGATGGGGTGCTTGGTGCCATGGTTTAGCTGATCAGACGATGTTGGGTGATAGGTTGGACTTGATGATCTCTGAGGTCTTTTCCAACCTGGCTGATTCTATTCTATTCTCTAGTTTGTACATATTCATTGCATTCCATTGTGGAGTGCAGTTTATGCTTGTAAATACAGCTTCCATTTGCTTCCAACTGAGTCAGTTGTGCTCAGTTCATATGAATGGGAGACTTCAACCCACCACAGAATGCAGTAACAAAAATTACACTTTCCAGTATTTAGCCTCTCAGGGTCAGCAGCTTTATGGTTTTTAAAGGCACCCATGTCAAACCATGACAGTTTTAGATGGGGCTTCTGCTCTATTGGATGCTACTGAATTAATATAAACATCACAGATGTTGACCACAAAGCTCTATCTTTCTTGAGGCCCAAATAACACAACATTCAACATTTCAGGAGCTCTCCTGCTGCAGTACTTACACTGGCACTCAAAGACTTCACAGCAGCCAGTTTCATCCTGGTGTTTGCTGAATGGGAAGCCATTGACACAGGGCTTCACCTGCTGAGGAGGGCATGCCACGCTGGACAGTTTAATGTTGTTTCCTTCCCCCAGGCAAGTGGCAATCTGGCAGGTGCCAAAGTCCCATGTTTCATTAAACTGTGGACAGAATGGAAAAGGAAAGGCACATAGCAGCATGATGGAACAAGACCCTTAAAATCACACACAGCAGCCTTTAATTGTCTAGCATGGCATCATTTGCTGTCTGCTCTTTCCCTGGAAATCAGGCAATGTGTCAAGCAACAATGACTTGATACCTGCTTATGTTCCACTACCAAGGTCCTGACCACTTCTGATGATGGGACACATCATACTGCTCAACTGGTCAACAGCCAGCTAAATATGAGCCAGCAGTGTACTCAGGTGGACAAGAAGGCCAAGAGCATCCTGGCTTCTAGCAGGAATAGTGTGACCAGCAGGGTCACAGAAGTGTTTGTCCCCCTGCACTCAGCACTGCTGAGGTCACACCTTGAATACTGAGGTGAAATTTGGGCCTCTCACTCCAAGAAGGGCGTTGAGCTGCTGGAGCATGTCCAGAGAAGGACAGCAAAGCTGGTGAAGGGTCTGGAGCACAACTCTTGGGAGGAGCAGCTGAGGGAATTGGGGTTGTTTAGCATGGAGAAAAAGAGGAGGAGCTCTATCCAACTCCCTGAAATGTGGTTGGATCCAGGGGAGGGTTGGTCTCTCCTCCCTAATAATAAGAGAAAAGGGCCCCAGAATGCACCAGCGGAGGTTTAGGTTGGACACTGGGAACAATTTCTTCCCCAAAAGGATTGTCAAGCCCTAGAACAGGCTGCCCAGGCCAGTGATGGAGCACCCATTGCTGGAGGGATTGAAGAGCTCTGTAGATGTGGTGCTGAGGGACATGGTTTAGTGGTGAACTGTCAGTGCTGGGTTAACAGCTGGGTTGGACCATTTTAAAGATCTCTTCCAACCAAAACTGTTCTGTGCTTCTATTCTGTGATGCTATGACACTGCCAGATGTGATTTCCAGCCTTTGCTCAGCTGTGATAGCTCTTCCCAGGTACAATCATTTAGATGTTTCTGGTGAACAGAGTATCTTCAACTTATTTCCTCAGGTATGTGTGAACTCTCATACATTCTAAACCATCCAATTCAGCCACAGCTTCAGGCCAGCTACAGTGGCTGTTACCAGCATCAGAGCAGAACATCACATCTTGCCTGCAGACAATGCTTCAGCTGAAGCAATAGACCTTCTTTGAAGTCTCTCACCTTTCTGGGAGGAATGAGCCCAAGGCAGTCACTGATAGAAGTGCTTGTGGAAGCAGGAACTTGACCTGCTGCACTGGGTGCAGATGTTGGTGGACAGGTTTCAGAGTCTGGATCACAAAACTTGAGGGCTTTGGTAGGACCATTTTTACACTCTGTCCAAATGACTTCAATCTGACACGATGCATTGCAGAGGGAGTAGGCACAGTGGCCTGAGACATTCACCGGCAGAGAAACATTTTCTCCTGCAAGGCCAAAACCCAACTGTTAGATCTGGACAGTGCACAAAGCTGATGACTCTCTGCTCAACACCTGACTGAATGTGAGCCCAGTGTGTGCCCAGGTGGCCCAAGAAGGCCAACATAGTATCACAGTATTATAGTATCAGTCAGGGTTGGAAGGGACCACAAGGATCAGCCAGTTCCAACCCCCCCGCCAAGGGCAGGGACACCCCACACTAGATCAGGCTGGACAGAGCCTCATCCAGCCTGGTCCCAAACACCTCCAGGGACAGGGCCTCAACCACCTCCCCTGGATAACCCATTCCAGGGCTTCACCACTCTCATGGGGAAGAACTTCCTCCTCACCTCCAGCCTGAATCTCCCCACCTCCAGCTTCATTACATTCCCCCTAGTCCTATCACTACCTGATGTCCTGAGAAGTCCCTCCCCAGCCTTCCTGTAGGCTCCCTTCAGACACTGGAACATCCTGGCCTGGATCAGGAATAGTGTGGCCAGCAGGAGCAGGGAAGTTATTGTTCCCCTGTACTCAGCACTGCTGAGGCCACACCTTGAGCATTGGGTTCAGTTTTTGGGCCCCTCACTACAAGAATGACATTGAAGAGCTTGAACATGTCCAGAGAAGGACAACAAGGCTGGTGAGGGGTCTTGAACACAAGAGTGGCTGAGGGCTCTGGGGTTGTTCAGCCTCGAGAGTAGAAAGCTGGGGGAAGTCCTCCCTGCTCTCTAAAGCTCCCTGAAAGGAGGTTGGAGCTGGGCTCTTCTTCCAAACAGCAGGTGAAAGGACAAGAGGAAGTGGCCTCAAGTTGCAACAGGAGAGGTTTAGGTTGGATGCTAGGAAAAGTTTCTTCACCAGAATGGTCACTGGGCACTGGCACAGGCTGCCTATGGAAGTGGTGGAGTCACTATCCCTGGAGGTGTTGAAAAGACATTTGGACAAGGAGCTTAGGGACATGGTCTAACAGTGGCATACAGGGAGATGTTAGGTAATGGTAGGACTTGATCTTCTTTTCCAGCTGGGCAATTCTATGGCTCATTGCCTACACATCACAGATGGGCCACATACTCAGCCCTGACTGCCTGTACCCCATGGCCTTGTTAGGTGAGACTGTATCTGCACCTCCTTGAATTCAGTGACTGATGGCAAAGGCTGAGGGAGGACCACAGGCAGCCAAGCTTAAATTCTGCTCTTAAGTACATTAGTGGGAATTCAAAATGAGTGCAAGAGGAGACAATACTGAACACATCACTGAGTGCATCTGGTCTTCACAGGGACCAGGTAGTTCAACAGCTACTAAGGGATGAAGAAGAGTCTTCCCTCTTCTGTTTTTGGAATATGCCTGTGAATTACAAGCCCCTGCTTGGGGTCCAGGGTTGGTGCTGGAGTCCACTGAAATTAACAGCTGGTACAAGCTTCCAGGAATACCCAAACCAGGACAAGGTTGTGGGGTATGGGAGAGTTGTAGTTCAGAAGGTGCTGGTTACAGTTCAAAGACAGAGCAGCTTGTGGTAGGTAATGTGTAACCACAGCAGACTGAAGGAGCACTTGGTGAAGCACTTTATCTCACAGTACATCTTCCCACATCAGTGGTGCAGGAAAAAATATTTGCTTGGTTTCTCACCCATTTGCATCAATTGTCCATTGTCTCTGCAGAAGCAGGGAGTGGCTACCACTGATGATGGAGCTGCAGACGTTGTTACAGGTTGCAAATGTGCTTCTGCAGGAAATAAACCAGAATAGAAGAGCATAGAATTAGCCAGGTTGGAAAAGACCTCTGAGATCCTTGAGTCCAACCTATGACCCAACACCATCTAAAGCGTAGGACCAAGCACCCCATCCAGACTCCTCATAAACACCTCCAGTGGTGATGACTCCACCACCTCCCTGGGCAGCACATTCCAATGGCCAATCTCTCTTGCTGGGAAGAACTTCTTCCTAACATCCAGTCTAAACCTCCCCTGGTGCAGCTTGAGACTGTCCTCTTGTTCTGTTGCTGGTTGCCTGGAAGAAGAGACCAACCCCCACCTGGCTGCAACCTCCCTTCAGGGAGTTGAGGAGAGCAATAAGGTCTCCCCTGAGCCTCCTCTTCTCCAGGCTCAGCAACCCCAGCTCCCTCAGCCTCTCTGCACAGGGCTGTGCTCCAAACCCCTCCCCAGCTTTGCTGCTGCCCTTCTCTGGACACCTTCCAGCAACTCAACAATTCAAATCCTCTCCTACTCTCCTTTCAAGCCCCATGGACTCTATTTCATTCTCTCCAATCTCCACCCACCCCCAACCCCCCTCAAAAATAATAAAAAAAAAGACTAAAATTTAATCATTTTAATACCCCCCCACACCTTCTGTACATCTACACACTATAATCATTTTAATAACCCCCCACCTTCTGTACATCTACACACTACAACCATCCTCTGTGTCGACCCACACCCCTCCCTGCTACACTGTATGCTACTAGAGTAACACACACATCTTACAATACAATACAATAGAATAAATGCAGGTTGGAAGAGATCTTCAAGATCATCATGTCCAACCCATCAACCAATCCAACCCACCTAAACAACTAAACCATGGCACCAAGCACCCCAGCAAGTCTCCTCCTGAACACCTCCAATGATGGTGACTCCACCACCTCCACAGGCAGCTGATTCCAGTGGGCAATCACTCTCTCTGTATAGAACTTCCTCCTAACATCCAGTCTAAACCTCCCCTGGCGCAGCCTGAGACTGTGTCCTCTTGTTCTGGTACTGGCTGCCTGGGAAAAGAGACCAACCTCTGCCTGGCTACAATCTCCCTTCAGGTAGCTGTAGAGAGCAATAAGGTCACCCCTGAGTCTCCTCTTCTCCAGGCTAAGCAACCCCAGCTCCCTCAGCCTCTCCTCATAGGGCTTGTCTTCCAAACCCCTCCCCAGCTTTGTTGCCCTTCTCTGGACACATTCCAGCAGCTCAACCTCCTTCCTAAACTGAGGGGCCCAGAACTGGACACAGTACTCAAGGTGTGGCCTAACCAGTGCTGTGTACAGGGGCAGAATGACCTCCCTGCTCCTGCTGGCCACACTGTTCCTGCTGCAGGCCAGGATGCCATTGGCCCTCTTGGCTGCCTGGGCACACTGCAGGCTCATGTTCAGCCTCCCATCAACCAGCACCCCCAGGTCCCTCTCTGCCTGGCTGCTCTCCAGCCACTCTGACCCCAGCCTGTAGCACTGCCTGGGGTTGCTGTGGCCAATGTGCAGCCCCTGGCACTTGGATGTGTTCAATCTCCTGCCCTTGGCCTCTGCCCATCTGTCCAGCCTGTCCAGGTCCCTCTGCAGAGCCTCTCTGCCCTCCAGCAGATCAACTCCTGCCCCCAGCTTGGTGTCGTCCGCAAATTTACTGATGATGGACTCTTCCCCTCATAATTAGGGGTTTTCTACACAGACCACATTAAACTTCCCTTTTGCTCTTCCTTATTCATCCCAGTTTCAGCTTCCCTTGGATTTTCTAATCCTGCAGGACTTCACCTGACTTGGGAGCCTTGACTCCCGGTGGCACTCCGTTTTGCTTTTTGGTTCCTTGTTGTGAAGAAACTGTGGGGTTAAACACAGAGACACCACTTAGACACTTTACTATGCCACCTACACTCTACTTTGAGCAGTCCCTCCTTTCCTAGCTACCACTCCATTACAGTTCTTATTCCCCTTGGTGCCACATTTTGTAAATACCAAACACCAGGGCCCCCCATCAAGGCTTTTGCTCTTCCACGCCTTTGAGCAGAGAAGCCTTTGAGCAGAGAAGCCTTTGAGCAGAGAAGCCTTTGAGCAGAGCTGCTGCAAGGTAATCAGCTTCAAAGTTGATAATTTGATTTGCAGAGACAGAGAAAAATCAGAGGACTAATAAGAAAGATATGAACCTAATAACTTGCTCTGCTGGGACCAATCATTTCCATCTGTTAGCACAAGCTCGGATCTCAGTATAGATGCAGAAACAGCAATTGCTCATCGAGGATGCGGACACAGGCATGAAAAAAAGGGAGTAGAAGCCTTTACAGTAAGGGTGGTGAGAGTCTGGACCAGGTTGCCCAGGGAAGTCATGGATGCCTGCTCCTTGGAGGTGTTCAAGGCCAGGGTGGATAAGGCCTTGAGCAACCTGGGCTAGTGGGAGGTGTCCCTGCCTGTGCCAAGGGGGTTGGAACTAGATGATCTTGAAGGTCCTATCCAAGCCAAACCATTCTCTGATTCTATGACACCATAACACAGGTGAACTTGCTCACCTGTGTGGCAGAAGCTAGGACCACAGGCTTTATGTGCTGATGCATATGGGTGTTTGGGGGAAGAGATGTCATTAGGGCAGTTGGAATGACCAGGAGCTTTTCAGCTTCAGGTTCTAGGTGGGTCTTATATCTGCCAGGCATTGGCATAGGTTACCCAGGGAGGTGGTGGAGTCCCCATCCCTGGAGGTGTTCAGGAACCCTGGAGGTGTTGAGGCTCTGGCCATCCTGATCTAGTGTGAGGTGTCCTTGCCCATGGCAGGGGGGTTGGAACTAGATGATCCTTGTGGTCCCTCCCAACCCTGACTGATGCTATGATTCTAAGCTAACTTGCCATTTTTCTTGCCTTTGTATAATTAACAATGTATAATAATTGCTGTAATCATGTGTTGAAATCCCACTTTATTTCTTCCTAATTCCTATTTTCTGTCCACTCAAACCCCCTGCAACTTCTTTTTTTTTTATTTTAGGAAGGAAGTAAAGCAGCAAAGAGCCTTAGTCTCTTGCTCCAGTGACCCATTTGAGATTTACTTACTCCAGTGCAGAAAACAGTGCAGTGAGAACCACAGTGTGACAGAGATGATGGTAAGGAGAAACCCAAGGTTCAGAAGTATGAATTCTCAAGACCAGCAACCCCAGCATCAGCTGTGGCATGCACAGGTTTGTTGCAAGAGAATGAAGAATGCCCAGATCATAGATTCATAGAATGGTCTGGGGTGGAAGGGACCTCCAAAGCTCATCTATTCCAACCCCTTCTGCAGTAAGCAAGAGCCTTATAAGGAAAGGCTGACAGACTTGGGGCTGTTTAATCTGGAGAGGAGAAGACTGAGAGGGGAGCTAATAAATGTGTATAAATATCTGAGGGCTGTGTGTCAGGAAGGAAGGGACAGGGACAGCCTCTGCTTACTTGTGCCCTGGGATAGGACAAGGGGTAATGGATGGAAACTACAGCACAGGAGGTTCCACCATGACATGAGGAAGAAGTTACTGTAATGGAAACAGAGCAGTGGAACAGGCTGCCCACAGAGCTTGTGGAGTCTCCTTCTCTGGAGACTTTCAAGCCCAATCTGGATGTGTTCCTGTGTGACCTGCACTGGATTCTATGGACCTGCTCTGTCAGGGGAGTTGGACTCGAAGGTCTCCAGAGGTCACTTCCAACCCCTAACATCCTGGGGTCCTGTGAAAGGCATCTTCACCTAGATCAGGTTGCCCAGATCTTTCAATCTCCATTATCTCTTTATCCCATTACTACTAAGAATCTATTAAAATTACACTTTCAGTCCCTACCATGAGACCCCCAAGCTCTGACCCTTATTCCTAAGCCTTCAACTGCCTTCGGTTGTGCTTACATTCAGTAGGAGCCTTCTTCCAAGAGGGAGAAATCTTATTATGATTATAGAGTTCCATAAAGTCACCATCAAACCTCTTGCAAGTGTGGTACCTTGTGCTAGTGTGGATGGTGTGGTGCAGGGGATGAAAGTTCTGATGATGACTCCGTTAGGGCCACAGATGGCATCGCCACACTCAGTCCCAGATACTTGGCTGTATATAGTTTCATTCAAGGTGTAAGTCTTCCCATTGTAGCAGCAGAGGCAATCTGAGGGACCAGAACAGCAAATGCCACAGTAAACAGGGGACACTGGTAATGGAAACACAAATGAAATGAAAGGCAAGCGCCGGATCTGCCCTTCTCATATCATCAGACAATGAATTACTTGGCTGAAAAACTTTATCAGACTTCTGCTGGAGAAGGTGCACTGGGAGCCTGCCCCATTCATTGAAGGTGGGTTGGAGTTTTGCTGTTGCTGGTGTTTCTTGGAGTCAGTTTGCACAGAGGAATGGCTGGCTGGTGAAAGCATCAGGACTGGCACTGTCTTCACCCAGCATGGAGCACAGGTGCACTCCCTCTTGGCAGGGAGCAGAGTGATAACAGGCTGGTGCAGAAGGTGCTGCACAGCCATTTCCATCCACTAATGAGGAAAAGCAGGGACAAACAACTTCCTTTCCATAAAGCTCTCCAGGTTTTGGAGAGCACACCTTCAGGAACCCAAGGGAATATATCTACAAGTGTACCAAACCCAGCAAAACTGAAGCTGGGTCACCTTGCATTTTGGGATGGGGTTTCCGTTAGATACACGAATTAAGTGATAGTATGCCTTAAGCAAGTGTGTCTTTTAGCCACACAAGCACATCTCTCATTAGCTGACTGGCTAGGCTCAGGGTGACATTAGTGGACAGGAAATAGCACCTCTAGAAGTTTTGCCCTACTCTAAAAGGTCTCATTAGAACAGGTACCATCAATGGCTCACTTCAGGCTAGTGTCTGTCTGCAAAAGAAGGCATGAAGAAATGGCATTTACCTGGCTGAGATGAGTCCCACCTTGCACACCTCCCTCCTTCCTCCCTGTGATCATCCTTCAGGTGACAGGCTGCATTTTGCTATCAAAGTATATCTGTACTTCTGCATCCACTTAGTGAACTATCTAGCTGGAGTCTTAATCCCAAGGCATCTGAAGCAACACATGATGTTGGGTGGTTTCAGCCCTACCATCACTCAAAGAGCAGTGAGGGTGTTGAAAAGTTACCTTTGGAGTCTTCAGTACACAGTTTTGCTTCAGGATCACTGCAGATAGAAGAGGGAAGGCTTGTTTTAGTGTCTTGAACCAGGATATGGAGTAACAATGCCTGCAATGCTGCCTGCTTTTGCATGAAAGGTTATTCCTGGAGGGTTTGCTGATAATTGCCACCACCTATGAACATAAACCAAACTGCTGGGCTCAGACAGGGCCCTGAGCAACCTGATCTAGTTGCAGGTGTCCCAGCAGGTTGAACTAGATGGCCTTTAAAGGTCTTTTCCAACCCAAACCATTCCATGATTCAGTGATTGTCTAGGTTGTCCTTTCCAGTCCTATCCTACCTCTCTCACCATCAAATGACCTACCACGAAGTGCAGTTGAGGAGGGAGACACATTTCCTGCTGTCCTCATCAAAGTATGGCTTGTCAGGACTGCACTCTGGGTAACAGCCTGGAAAGAGAAAAGAACCAAAGCATTCTTTGGCTGTGTTGCATGGATTCAGTGAACACACACAAGCACCTCTGGCAGATCACAGATGCAGATATCATCCCCAAAGCAATGTGATCCCAGTGTGAATGTTCTTTATACTACCAATTATTTTCCCACCTCCTCTTTTTCCCTTTCTCCCCAAAGTTTAATTATCTCTCTGTGTCAACAGGTAATTATTCTCTGCAAACTTGGACTGAATGATCCTTTATTTCTCCCCAGATTTAAAGGCAGATTATGCCACAAGTGACACCATCATGTGGGGAATTAGTCCAGGTGAGGCATGGTCAATGAGTTGCTGGGGCACATGGGACAGCTTTTCAGCAGTCTTGATGCTTAAAGACATTTAAAAAACAGCCTAATAACTTCAATTCCCAGACACTGCATCAAAGCTGAGAGAGAATTACCTTCTAAACTGTACAGCAAGTTCCCACATTTCCCCTGTGGGTTCCTGCAGGTCTTCAGACAAGGGACTCCACAGGGCTTGTAGAACCACTCATGCTTATCAGGTGGATTGTAATAATCACAGAACACAGCTGGAATAGAAGAACAAGAGACCTGCAAGTCTCAGACACTGGCAGGGGTTAATTAGCAGATGTTGTAAACAGGAGCATAGCACCAGACTTGGTGTGGCTAGAGAATGGTTGGATTTAATGATCAATCATGTGATTGTCCCCTGGGACTCAGCTCTGGGGAGGCCACACCTTGAGTATTGTGTCTAGTTTTGGGCACCTCAATACAAGCGAGATGTGGAGGTGCTGGAGCCAGTGCAGAGGAGGGCAAGGGAGATGTGAAGGGCCTGGAGAATAAATCTGATGAAGAGCAACTGAAGGAGCTGGGGATGGTTAGTTTGGAAAAGAGGAGGCTGAGGGGAGACCTCATTGCCTCTACAATGACCTGGAAGGTTGTTGTGGACAGGTTGGTGCTGGTCTCTTCTCCCAGTTAATTAGTGACAGAACCAGAGGGAACAGCCTCAAGTTACAGCTGGGTAGGTTTAGACTGGATAGTAGGATCATTTTTTCCCAGCAAGAGTGGTCAGGCACTGGAATGTGCTGCCCAGGGAGGTGGTGAGTCACCAAGCCTGGATGGGTTTAAAGGTGGTCTGGATGTGGTTGGGATACGGTTTAGGGGTGAACTTTGTACAGTAGGGTTCTGGGTTGGACTTGGTGATCCTGAAGGTCTGTTCCAACCTGAATGTTTCTGTGATTCCGTCTTTTCCAACCACAATGATCTTGTGTCTCAAGATCTCAGCTGCACAATGATGTCAGGATTCTGCTGCTCTCTATCTCCCACATGCCTGAGCACAGAGGGCGCTGCTTTTGTGTGCTCCCCGGTGCAATACTCACGGCAAATGGCAGGGGTCCTCCAGTCCACACAGACCCCAGCTCTGCTGCAGCTCCTCGAGTAAGCAGCAACGGAGGTACAAAAGCACTCGCAGTCCCCCACGCTGTCACAGCCACAGAAGTCAGAAATGCAAGATTCATAATAGGGTATTGGGTTCACCTGTCAAAAGACCAAGAGGTCTGGTTCAACGACAGCAAGGGCTCCAAATTGCTGCCATCCACTGGCAGGTCCAGGCCGAGTCTGTGGCAGGCAGGGATTGTCCTGAAGGAGCTATGGTATCTCACAATGGGTAGCTTCCCATTTTCACCTGCCTGGCAGAACTGGCATCTAAATCTACTCATCCCCTTGTGTTTAACAGTGGTGCTCAGTGTCCAAATATCTTTCCCATGTAATTTCTGCAGGACTGAACCACCTTGCTTTGGGTTAGCACAAGGATGTGGTGTGTGCATTCCCTGAGAGGTAGAGCATTTCCTTTTGTGCTCTCTGCAATGAACTCCATGTCTCTTCTGGTTTTGCCAGCACGAAGCAACCAAGGAAATGAAGCCAAGTTTGCTTTTAAAACGACTTACTAAGCTGCACTGAAGCTTTTTATAGACATTCTAATGAAGAATTAATAGGCTTTAACTCTGCTGGTGTCTAAAATAAACCAAATAATTAATCTCTTTTGGTAATTTGAATGAGCTTTCCCATGGCTCCCCACACAAAGAGCCCTACACTAACTTATCTCTAGATTTTACACACTGATACCTAATATTTATTTCTGGTAGCCAGCTATGGGTCTCTTTGTCTCCAGTTGCTCAAAACAGGCACTGCTGTTTCCCCAGCACTGTGCAACAGGATTTAACTGGTGCAGCTGTAAAGGGAGGTTTTGAGAGAGGTTGGACTTGAGGTTGCTGTGTAATAGCCTCTAATAGTAGGAATTTGTGTGCAGCTGCTCTGCCTAACAGCAGCAAATACCTGGTGTGAAACTGCTGAGGGTGAGGATTACCTTGCTGTGGCAGGCTTCGAAGATGTGACTCTTAATGATGCTGCAGTGCTTCTGTCCCAGGGCAGACTTGAAGGGCTGGTTGGCACACAGGTCTGTCATGTTTATGTTGGAGCAGGTGCTTGTGATTTTCCAGCTGTTTCCAAACTCCTGGATGCTCATCTCCATGGACTGCCCTCTGGTCGTGAAGTCATTCCTCGAGCGACCATCGAAGTCCCCGCAGAGGCCACAGACCTTTCCCTGGGGGATTTGGGCAGGCACAGTAAATGGTTTGGTTAGTTTGAGTGCAGGCATTTGTATGACAGGGGGGAAACCACAAGGGAGGAGAGCTGCAAATTTCTAGCCAGCCATCAATACATGGCTTAGGAAATGCTGAACTTTAAGTGACAAGATCAGTCCATTATCATGGGATCATAGAATGGCTTGAGTTGGAAGGCACCTTCAGGATCATCTAGTGCTACATCCTCCTGACATAGCCAAGGACACCTTCCAACACACCACGTTGCTCAAGGCCTCATCCAGCCTGGTTTTAAACACTTCCAGGGATGAGGTATCCACAACTTCTCCAGGCAACCCATTCCTGTGCCCCACTACCCTCACTGTGAAGAATTCCTTCTTAATGTTCTACCTAAATAATCCCTGCTCAAGTTTAAAATCATTGCTGCTTGTCATGTCACTCCCCAGCTCTCCTGTAGCCCTTTCAGGTACTGGGAAGCTACTCTAAGGTCTCCCCAGAGCCTTCTCTTCTCCAGGCTGAACAGTCCCAACTGTCTCATCCTGTACCCATAGGGAAGATGCTCCAGCCCTTTGATGATCTTTATGGCCCTCCTAGATAGAATAGAACAGAATAGAATGAAATTAACCAGGTTGGAAAAGACCTCAGAGATGATCAAGTCCAACCTGTCACCCAACACCATCTAATCAACTAAACCATGGCACCAAGTGCCTCATCCAGGCTCTTCCTAAACACCTCCAGGGATGGGGACTCCACCACATCCCTGGGCAGCACATTCCCATGGCAAATTACTCTTTCTGTGAAGAAAGTCTTCCTCGCCTCCAGCTTAAACCTCCCCTGGCACAGCTTGAGCCTGCGTTCTCTTGTTCTGGTGCTGGTTACATGGGAGAAAAGACCAACCCCCACCTGGCTACAACCTCCCTTCAGGGAGTTGGAGAGAGCAAGAAGGTCTCCCCTGTGCCTCCTCTTCTTCAGGCTAAGCAACCCCAGCTCCCTTAGCCTCTCCTCACAGGGCTGTGCTGCAGACCCCTCCCCAGCTTTGTTGCCCTTCTCTGGACACCTTCAAGTCTCTCAATGTCCTTCTTAAACTGAGGGCCCAGAATGGACACAGGACTCAAGGTGTGGCCTAACCAGTGCAGAGTACAGGGTCCTCTAGACCTTTTCCACGAGATCCATGTCCTTGGTGTGTTGGGTGCTTCAGAGCTGGAGCTGGATGCAGTACTCCAGGTGGGTTCTCAGGAGATCAGAGCAGAGGGGCAGAATCCCCTTGCTTGACCTGCCTGCCACTCATCTTTTGATGCAGCCCAGGACATGGCTGGATTTTGGGGCTGTCAGTGTACATTGCTGGCTCATGTTAAGCATTTCATCAACCAGCACTTCCATGTCCTTCTCTGCAGGGTTGCTCTCAGCCCACTTGTTCCCCAGCCTGTATTTGTGCTTTGGATTTCCCCATCCCAAGTGCAGGACCTTGCACTTGGCCTTGTTGGATTTCACAGACCCACCTCTCCAGCCTGTCAAGGTCCACTCCACCACTGCAAAGTGTCCAGCTTTACCCTCAGCTCCAAGTACCCTGGAGCATTTCAGACTGACTGAACAATGAAATAAAACACAAGACATGACCTGCTTGCTTCATCCTGTTCACTGAAACCAACACTTTGCCAAGCCTTACTCTTCATACTGGGGCTCCGTAATGTTGAGTGTGAAATCAATCCATCCCATACCTACCTGGAAAGATGGTGCCACATGAACCACAACAGTAGTCTTCTGGTCCCACATGAAGTTCATCCCTTGGTTTGTTTCAATCACAATGTAGCCTCCTCTGAGATCCACTTTGTAGTTCTTCTTAGCTCTTGGATCAGTGGCTATCTCCTGGATTCTTCCTTCCAAGAGCCTGATTTCACTGCTCTACAAGGAACAGACACATTGCATGGGGGGAATCAAGCATACAACTTAGTGCAGCAGCACTGGTACTCTGCCTCTTCTCCTTCAGCTTACTTTTCTGTAGTCTTCACACTCCATCTAGGTCTGTCACCAGAAGTGTCAGCCACAGGCAAACCCCACTGAGTTCAGTGGGAGATGTCTGTCTGTCCATGACAAGCCTTACCTCAAGGCCACAGAAATTGTCCTCATTCCAGACAAAATCTATTCTGCTGGCAGAGATTTCTCCTGAGTAAGCAGGCAATTGAGCATGCTAGAACACCCCTTGCTTTGCTGCTTTCTTTCACCATCCCCTCCTTCCCTCCCCACTAAGAGAGACATCTTCTGTATGCACTTCAGAGAAATGCTAAGCCTGAGCTGAAGGGAAGAAACTCTTCCCTCTGTGATCCCATCTACCTTGTGTTTGAGCTATAGCACAGAAACATCCTCCTCTCAAAACTTTGTCATCCCTTCTATGCTGTTCATGTCACAGGTGCAAACACACACAGAGAATCACAGAATCATAGAGTGGGTTGGGTTGGAAGGGACCTTAAAGATCATCTAGTACAAATCCCCCTGCTATGAGCAGAGACACCTAGCTCACAGCCGTGTCCAACCTTGGCCTTGAACACCTCCAGGGAGAGGGCATCCACAGCCTCCATGGGCAACCTGTTCCAGTGTCTTACCACCCTCCCTGTAAAGAATGTCTTTTCTCACTTACTATATAGTGCTGTTAACCCCTTGCATCTGTCCCCTCACCTGCAGAAGTGTCCAGCCCTGTTAACACCAAATACCTGAACCCAGCTTGCCTGCTTCTGCTTTCTGGATGTTTGGTTTCCCTACTTATTCTCTGGCAGCAGCTGAGATGGAAGAGAAGAGATAATCAACTAACCACTACAAAATCAAGACCACAGCTCCTCAGTTATAACCAGCTGCAGACAAACCTCAAAAATCAGTGTGATCTTCAGGGAGCAGATGGAAAGGGACTTCCCACAGGCATTGTTCTGAATGACAATCCGGAAGGTGCCAGCATCCAGGTTATTGGGGCAAAAGTCCTTAGAAAAAGAGGCAATCACAGCATCACAGAAACATTCAGGCTGGAAGAGACTCTCAGGATCACCAAGCCCAGCCCAGAACCCTACTCTGCAAGGTTCACCCCTAAACCATATCCCCAAGCACCACATCCAAACACCCTTAAACACATCCAGGGTTGGTGACTCCACCACCTCCCTGGGCAGCACATTCCAGTCCCTGACCACTCTGACTGGGAAAAAATCCTTCTTAATGTCCAGTCTAAACCTACCCAGCTGCAGTTTGAGGTCATTCCCTCTTGTTCTGTCACTACCTGTAAGAAGTGACCAGCAGCAGCCTCTCCACAACCTCCTTTCAGGTAGCTGTAGAGAGCAATGAGGTCTCCCCTCAGCCTCCTCTGCTTCACTCTAACCATCCCCAGCTCCTTCAGTCACTCTTCATCAGATTTATTCTCCAGGCCCTTCACAGCTTCCTTGCCCTCCTCTGCCCTGGCTCCAGCCTCTCCACATCTCTCTTGTACTGAGGTGCCCAAAACTGGACACAACATTCGAGGTGTGGCCTCCCCAGAGCTGAGTCCCAGGGGACAATCACATGATTGATCATTAAATCCAACCATTCTCTAACTGCACCTGTGAGAAGAGACCAGCAGCAGCCTCTCTAGAACCTCCTTTCAGGTAGTTGTAGAGAGCAATGAGGTCTCCCTGAGCTGCTTCTTTTCCCAACTAAACAGCCCCAGAAGTAGGGAGATAAGAAACTCTAAAATGAGTAACAATCACATTTGATTCCTCCTCTTTTGTCATTTTTATTCATTCACTCAGCTGAACTCTGGGCATTTCAGAAAGCTCTGGTGCAGCTGACCTGGTGGCAGGTTCATATCTGACCAGGAACTTCAAACAACAAAAGCTAAGGAAAAACTGAGCTTTTCATAGCACTAACCTGCACAGCCAAGAAGGTAAAAACAGTGTGGGATTTTTTCCTTTCTCTCCTTAAAATCAGCCCAAGCAGCTGTAATTTGGGGATGACAAGATGTCTCACCGTGTGCTGCCTCATTACATGCAATTACCGTACACCAACCTCTCCGTGCTTCTGTCACTACACAGACACTGGCAGCCCGGGATGGCTGGGAGAAACGCTTAGAGTTTCCAACACCACACCTTGTGGATGCTGGAATTACATCAGGAAAGGCCTGCCCCAGCCCAGGAATGAACCGTTTGGAATCACACAGTGCCCTCTTGTGTCGCTTCTGAGCCTCAAGTGCTTGGCTTTTACGTGAAAAACATCACAGTCTGTCCTAGCTGCAAGAGGAGGGGAGTGAGCTCTAAGGGCTACACCGAAAGTGCAAGCAGGTCAAGGGAGGGGATTCTGCTCTGCTCCCATAAGCCCCAGCTGGTGTACTACATCCAGCTCCAGCTCTGAAGCCCCCAACACAAACATAGAATCATAGAATCATCACAGAATCAACGAAGTTGGAAAAGACCTCAAGGATCGTCAAGTCCAACCTGTCACCCACCACCTCATGACTACTAAACCATGGCACCAAGTGCCACATCCAATCCCCTCTTGAACACCTCCAGTGATAGTGATCCCACCACCTCCCTGAGCAGCACATCCCAATGGCCAACAACTCTCTCTGGGAAGAACTTCTTCCTACATCCAGCCTAAACCTCCCCTGGCACAGCTGGAGACTGTGTCCTCTTGTTCAGGTGCTGGTTGCCTGGGAGAAGAGACCAACCCCCACCTGGCTACAACCTCCCTTCAGGGAGTTGGAGACAGCAAGAAGGTCTCCCCTGAGCCTCCTCTTCTCCAGGCTCAGCAACCTCAGCTCCCTCAGCCTCTCCTCACAGGGCTGTGCTCCAGACCCCTCCCCAGCTTTGTGCCCTTCTCTGGACCCCTTCCAGCAACTCAACATCTTTCCTAAACTGAGGGGCCCAGAGCTGGACACACTGTGCTCCATTTAGTTTCACCTAGAAAAATCACCCAGACTGAACCATACAGCACAAGCTGGGAAAAGAATATGGATAGGAAAGTGAAAAAAATCCAAACACCAAAAAAAAACAACCCACAACCAAATAAAGAATTGGTACCTGAGCTAGGATATAGTCACAGTCTCCCAGGAAGTCAAACTTCTCCCCATCAAAGCTCATGTAATGCCCATTTCCATACACAGTGCAGGTTCCCTTGCAGGGGTTCTCTGTGCAGTTCCACTGCCTTTTGTTGCAGGTGCTGGGAGGTGAGATGCAAAGAGTCATCATCTTGGTGTGAAGCTTGGTTTTAACTTAACCCCAACCAGGGCAGAGTGATTCAGAGGTTTGTCTTTTGTGGTACATCAAAAGCAGCAATCAACTCTCACTCTTGCAGGCTTACCCTCTCACAGTATCACCAAGGTTGGAAGAGACCTTAAAGATCATCAAGTCCAACCTGTCACCACAGACCTCATGACTAGAACCATGGCACCAAGTGCCACATCCAATCCCCTCTTGAACACCTCCAGAGACGGTGACTCCACCACCTCCCTGGGCAGCACATTCCAATGGGTAACAACTCTCTCTGGGAAGAACTTTCTCCTCACCTCCAGCCTAAACTTCCCCTGGCACAGCTTGAGACTGTGTCCTCTTGTTCTGGTGCTGGTTGCTAGAAAGAAGAGACCAACCTCTTCCTGGCTACAACCACCCTTCAGGTAGTTGTAGACAGCAATGAGGTCTCCCCTGAGCCTCCTCTTCTCCAGGCTAAACAATCCCAGCTCCCTCAGCCTCTCCTCACAGGGCTTGTGCTCAAGGCCTCTCACCAGCCTTGCTGCTCTCAGCCCTTCCAGGACAGGTTATTTACTCTAGGGGTGCTGGAACACCAGAACAGGTAGCCCACAGAGGTGGCTGAGGCCCCATCCCTGGAGATATGAGGGTGAAGCTGCACAGGGCTCTGGGCAGCCTGATCTAGTTGGGGATGTCCCTGCTGATTGAAGAGGGGCTTGGACTGGATGACCTTTGGGGGTCCCTTCCAACCCAGACCGTTCTATGACCATGCCATGAAGCGTTTCACTAATCAGAAAGGTCATTTTTACCACCAAGACACATTTGAACTTTACCTCTTTTTACTCCATTTTCCCCCAAGCCTGATGCTCTTGTGAAGAGAGGAAGGCTTCAAAATCCTGCCCCCACTATGCACAGACAATTCTAACACTCTTTGCTACAGGCCCAGGCTCCCTGGAAGAACATACCACGTGTTGCAGTCCACTTTGATGGTCTCCCCAGGTTTATAGAAGCGTCCTCCATGGACACAGGGGCATTGATCTTTGGGGATACATCCTCCGCTGCCATCCAACACCAGCCCGTCGGGACACATGCAGCCAGAAACACACTCTGTGACATACTGTGCATAGAAAGATGCAACACAAGGCAACTTGTTAATGAACAGGAAGTGCAGGGAAGGAGCAGAGGCGCTGGATCTGGGTACCAGACTTTTCTGGGGGCAGGCAAAGGGTTTCACCCCATTACTGTGAGATAGTGACTCTCAAATGCCAAGTGTCACAGCTGCGTGGGTAGCTACAGCTGTTGTGTCACCAGTGAAGCCCTTGGCCTTGTTGGCACTTGTTACCATCAGTGTTTTGTTAAGGATAATCACACATGGAAAGTCAGTTGTTCCCCAGCTGCTGCTAGGAGGGGAGGTCCTTACACAGTGCATGTCCTGGGTCTTGCAGCTTTTTTGACACTCTGATCCAATCGCGCCGGGACCTGCAGAGCTGCAGTTGAAGTAATACATGGGAGCCGGGCAGTCTAGAGGAGGGAGAAAGCAGCAAGGATGCCAGAACACAGAATTAACCAGGTTGGAAAAGACCTTCAAGATCATCCAGTCCAACCTATCACCCAACACCATCTGATCAACTAAACCATGGCACCAAGCACCCCATCCAGTCTCTTCCTAAACACCTCCAGTGATGGTGACTCCACCACCTCCCTGGGCAGCACATTCCCATGGCCAATCTCTCTTGCTGGGAAGAACTTCTTCCTATCATCCAGCCCAAACCTCCCCTGGCACAGCTGAGACTGTGTCCTCTTGTTCTGATGCTGGTTGCCTGGGAGAAGAGATCAACCCCCACCTGGCTACAACCTCCTTTCAGGTAGTTGCAATTGCAAAAACAGCATTTCAGGGGGCAGCACATGTCACTCTTTTACAGTTTCTATTAGATTTTGCTTCTGCCCACTGAAAATGTGGGAAGAAGGAGGCAGATAACTTCTAAGCTTAGGGAAGAATCTCCATCTTTCAAAGAATTAATAGAATCACAGAATTAATAAGGTTAGAAAAGACCTCAGATCATCAAGTCCAACCTGTCACCCCACACCTCATCACTAACTAAACCATGGCTTCAAGTGCCACATCCAACCCCCTCTTGAACACCTCCAGGGATGGTGACTCCACCACCTCCCTGGGCAGCACATTCCAATGACTAACAACTCTCTCTGTGGAGAACTTCCTCCTCACCTCAAGCCTAAAGTTCCCCTGGTGCAGCTTGAGACTGTGTCCTCTTGTTCTGGTGCTGGCTGCCTGGGAGAAGAGTCCAACCCCCACCTGGCTTCAACCTCCCTTCAGGGAGTTGGAGAGAGCAATGAGGTCTCCCCTGAGCCTCCTCTTCTCCAGGCTAAGCAACCCCAGCTCCCTCAGCCTCTCCTCACAGGGCTGTGCTCCAGGCCCCTCCCCAGCTTTGTTGCCCTTCTCTGGACACTTTAAGAGTCTCAATGTCCTTCTTAAACTGAGGGGCCCAGAACTGGACACAGTATGCAGAATACTGAAATGTTACAGAAAGATATCACAGAAAAACATTCTAAACACTAGCAGACACCATAATCAGTTAACAACATCTCACCTTTTACCAGCACAGTTTCTCCAATGCAGTCCAACCTTCCCTGAATGCATTTGCTAAAGAGATGCCAAAAAAAAAAAAAGACATCAGCTCTTTGCATGTCTCTCTCTCCTCAAGAGAAAGGCACTGCAAAGCTTCACTAGCCACACAAATAACAAATCCTACCCAAATGAGTGTTTGGCACTGCTAGCAGGTTCCCAGGCTTGAATCCCCATCCCCAGAATAGAATAGAATAGAATCAACCAGGTTGGAACAGACCTTTGAGATCATTGAGTCCAACCTATCACCCAACACCATCTAATCAACTAAACCATGGCACCAAGTGCCTCATCCAGGCTCTTCTTAAACACCTCCAGGGATGGGGACTCCACCACCTCCCTGGGCAGCACATCCCAAAGGCAAATTTCTCTGTCTGTGAAGAACTTCTTCCTAAGAAGGAAGGTTAAGACACCCAGCTCTTCAAGATTTTCCCCTTCATCTTCACACTGGCTTCCTGGGTGTTTCCTCTAAAGTACTTTCTTTCTCCCCTAAGCATTTCTTTTCCAATCTGGGAAATCAGGCTAATCAATTCTCAAGTAGCTTTTAATTTGCTAGATGAATCTGTATTGGCAACATAGTCTAAAATCTTCAGGAAAAAAAAAACCAACAAATAAATGTGGGAGTTGGGAGAGAAAAGGAAAACAAAAAACAAAGCAGGGGACATCTCAAGCTGTAAACACATTGAATAAAGCAGCCTTTGCCTGGTATTGGACAGCATTGCTGCCCTGAATTGATTGTAAGTGAGGCAAAGACAATTGTTTTTCACTGTAGATGCAAAGTAATTGTATAGAATCAATAAGGTTGGAAAAGATCTCAGGGATCATCAAGTCCAACCTGCCACCCAAGACCTTATGACTACTAATCCATGGCAGCAAGTGCCACATCCAATCCCCTCTTGAACGCCTCCAGGGATGTTGACTCCGCCGCCTGTGAACTCAACAAGGTTTGTGCCCTCCCTGGCTTCCTGCCCTAACCACCAGCCCCCCCTGGCTGGGTCCCCATGCTGCCTTCCCCACTGTGATCCACGATGACCTTATGAGGTGGCTTGCCTCCAGGAAAGCCATCCTTCTCCTCCTCACCCCTCCTTCCCTCCACAGCACTGGTGTAGCACTCTTGGCCTCCGCACCACAAGGCTGAGGCCGCTCGTGATGCACCCTGCAGCTCCCCAAGCATCACCCACACGTTGTGTAAGTTTTAGTATTCCCCCCCCCCTCAAATTTCTCTCACTCTTTTCAAAGGACTCATTTTAAAGACTGAGATTTGATTTTGGGGCTTTCTTCCTCACCCACCGTGGTGGTGTTAGGCAATGCCTTCAAAATGTAGCTGCAGGTTTAGAGGAGAAAAGCAGCAAAATGGAAATAAGATCACTGCTGGGGATAAAAAAGGAAAACAAAAGATGATGCTAAACAAATTCACTGGGTAAATGTCTGGAATAAGAGGAGCTGTACCATAACAATTCTTCCCTTCTCTCTTCTCTTCTGATCTCTGGCTGGTTTTGATTCACTCAAGAGAGAGAGCCTGCTTATGGGCTGGGTTTGGTTAAGTCTAACTTCCTCTTTGTACAGGGGGGGTAAGGAAGGCAGGGAGGGAGAAGCTACTAGCTTCCCCTGGTCCTTGGCCAGGGGGGTCCCTGTGCTGTTTATTAACTGTAAATATTGTAAATCCTGTCTATTTTGTACATGTTCACTGCATTCCATTGTAGAGTGTAGCTCTTGCCTGTAAATACAGCTTCATTTGCTTCTAACTGAGTTGGTCTGGCAAAAGCTAATGCTGGAGGGAAACTTCAACCCACCACAGCCCCCTGTAGGATGGTGTGTTGGAAGGTGTCTTTTATTTTGGGTTTTGTTTTTCTTTTCATTTGAAAGCCACAAGCTCCCCCAAGAACCTTGACTTCTACAGTCCCACAACCCCAGCATGGTGGAGGTTCAGAAGGGACCTCTGGAGACCATCTAGTCCAAACCCTCACCCAAAGCAAAGTCACCCACAGTGGATTGCTCAGGATTACAGTGTCCAGGTGGGTTTGGAATCTCTCCAGAGAAGGATACTCCACAATCTCTCTGGGCAGCCTGCTCCAGGGCTCCAGCATCCCCACACCAAAGAAGGTGTTACTGCTGTTCAGAGTGAAACCCTGGGGTTCCAGATTGTGCCTGTTGCCCCACAGAAAGAGTCTGGCCCCAAAAGCTTGCTGTCACTGCATCTGGATGCTCTTCGCACCACAGTGAGCTTTGCATACGGACTGCACACATCACAGGTTCTCCAGTTCTTGTTTGCTAGCAGGAACACAGGGCCCTGAAGCTTTGCTGTGGCTGCACTTCCTGCCAGGAGAATATTTGCTTTGGTAGAATCTAGGAGAAATTTGTCATAATTCCTTGTAGTCAAATGAGCTCATTCAGGGATCAGAGCAGGGACTTCCCCAGTCAGCCCTGGCACCCCCCAGGCACAGCAGCCTTTCATAGTATCATAGTATCAGTCAGGGTTGGAAGGGACCACAAGGATCAGCTAGTTCCAACCCCCCTGCCATGGCCAGGGACACCCCACACTAGATCAGGCTGGCCAGAGCCTCATCCAGCCTGGGCTTAAACACCTCCAGGGAAGGGGCCTCAACCACCTCCCTGGACAACCCATTCCAGGGCTTCACCACTCTCATGGGGAAGAAATTCTTCCCCTTGTCCAGCCCGAATCTCCCCACTTCCAGCTTCATTCCATTCCCCCATGTCCTATCACTACCTGAGATCCTGAGAAGTCCCTCCCCAGCCTTCCTGTAGGCCCCCTTCAGATACTGGAAGGCCACAATTAGGTCATCTTGGAGCCTTTGCATCATCAGAGCAGCTTACCACATCAGCTTGTCCTCTTGGAAGGAGTTGCCAGGCTGAACAATCTTGCCTTTGTAGTAGCAGGGGCACTCATCTGGAGTGACACATTGCTCCTCATCATTGAGGTAGGTGCCTTCAGGGCAAGCACAGCCCTCCATGGGAGGAATCTGCACTTTGCACAGCGGGTCAGGTTCATCCAGCGAGCGGCAGGACTGGTTGCAGTACTTCACGCTATAGTTATAAACCATAGTCTCAGGACACTCCTCAGAGGGATCTTTGCAAGAGAAACAAAATGGATGTGTGGCCTTCTCTGTGCAACCATTGCTCACGCTCTTAGTGCTGCTTTCTGCTCCTTGGTAGCCAGAAATGGGCTTTCTTCAAACCAGAAGACCTCATGTCCAGCGGTCTGAGGGGAAGTTTGCTCAGGGAGCCTGAACTCCATGACACTGAACACAGAAACACTCAGCAGGGTGGGTTTGGACTGAATTAGGAGGACTTTGTTATTTGTACAGTTTGCCAGTCTATCTTATGTCAAGGCCTTTAACTTTGTAGTTAAAACAATTCATTCTCTGCCCTCAACTAGATGATTTCTTCAGCTGGGAGGAGTTTAAGAAATGAGGATCTTTTGCAAGGGGTACATTTGGCTGTTACATAGGCAGCACCAAGGAACTCTGCTAATCATTCCTGTTTGGTTTCTCTGGAGGAAAACTCATTTTCTCATTCTCTGGGCAAAAATGGAAACAGACCAGCTTCTAAGCCCTCTGGGTGGACCAAAGAGTTAAATACCAACATTTGAAGAGCCCAGCTGATCATGTGAGATGGTAAAAAGCTGGGTGATTTTCACAGGCTGCTGAGAAACACCACCTTCAAAACTCTGCCATGAGTCTGCAGTTGGGATCAGCAGGCATGACAACAAGTGTTGTCAGGAAACATCACCCACAGCAAGGCTCTGCTTTTCAAGCAAGCCTGGCATTTAAATGCCTCAGAAAGTCAACAGGAACTCAGGATCTAGTCTTAGCTCTCTTTCTAATTCACATCTGCAAATCTAACTCCATAGCTGGTTTTCAGACTCACATGGATGCGTGCACTGCTAGAAGGTGCAGAGGAGTTGTTCCCTGGTAATGAGAATAGACTAGACTAGACTAGACTAGAATTGACTAGACTAGGTTGGAAAAGACCTCAGAGATCATCAAGTCCAACCTATCACCCAACACCATCCAATCAACTAAACCATGGCACCAAGTGCCTCATCCAGGCTCTAAACACCTCCAGTGATGGTGACTCCACCACCTCCCTGGGCAGCACATTCCCATGGCCAATCTCTCTTGCTGGGAAGAATTTCTTCTTAACATCCAGCCTAAACCTCCCCTGGCACAGCTTGAGACTGAGTCCTCATGTTCTGGTGCTGGTTGCCTGGGAGAAGAGACCAACCCCCACCTGGCTACAAGCTGCCTTCAGGTAGCTGTAGACAGCTTTGCAGCAATGTTATCACCACATCAGCAACAGGTTCCAAGCTTGAACAAAGCTTTGTGTGGTTTCCAGCCCATAACCCTAACACACTCCCTTAGAATGTTGGTGAATGTGCTGGGTCTGGGTACACATTCAAAACCAACACCAACACAAACCAGTTGGTTTCTTGGACTTAGCTGGAGTAGATGTGATACCCTGTGTATAAATCAGGCCTACTGTCTAGACATGCTATGAAGATTCAGCAACTGAGATTTGTCAATCAAAGCAGGCCAAATAAGGAAAGGTGTTAATGATCACAGAATCACCAAGGTTGGAAGAGACCTCAAGATCATCAAGTCCAACCTGTCACCACAGACCCCATGACTAGACCATGGCACCAAGTGCCACATCCAAGCCCCTCTTGAACACCTCCAGGGACGGGGACTCCACCGCCTCCCTGGGCAGCACATCCCAATGGCTAACAACTCTCTCAGGAAGAACTTTCTCCTCTCCTCCAGCCTAAACTTTCCCTGGTGCAGCTTGAGACTGTGTCCTCTTGCTCTGATGCTGGTTGCTGGGAGAAGAAACCAACCCCCTCCTGGCTACAACTTCCTATCAGGTAGTTGTAGAGAGCAAGAATGTCTCTCCTGAGCCTCCTCTTCTCCAGTCTAAACCCCCCAGCTCCCTCAGCCTCTCCTCACAGGGCTGTGCTCAAGGTCTCTCCCCAGCCTCGTTGCCCTTCTCTGGACACGTTCAGATGCTGAAGGGGACTTTACCTCAAATGTAGCAGATGTAGGGGTCTCAATTCTTAGCTCTTAATGCAATAAAAACCTCTTTACTTACTCCCTTTGTGTTTGGGGTTTTTTTTGGTTGGGTTGGTGTTTTCTTTTCTGTGGGTTTTTGGATTGGTTCTTTTTGGTGTGGGTTTGTTGTTGGTGATGTTTTGGTGTTTGTTTAAAAGGAAGAAGAGCAGTTCTGGTAAGAAAAAGGTCATTTGATTATAGTGCCCATGGACATAGATTTGAAATCATAGAATTATCAAGGTTGGAAGGGACCTCAAGGCTCAGCCAGTTCCAACCCTGCTGCCATGGGCAGGGACACCTCACACCACAGCAGGTTGCTCACAGCCACATCCAGCATAGCCTTAAAAACCTCCAGGCAGGAGGCTTCCACCACCTCCCTGGGCTACCTGTGCCAGTCTCTCACCACCCTCATGGGGAACAACTTCCTCATGTCTAATCTAAATCTCCACTCTTCTAGCTTGGATCCATCCCCCCCTAGTCCTATCACTACCCAGCACCCTAAAAAGTCCCTCCCCAGCTTTCTTATATCCCCCTTCAGATACTGGAAGGCCACTGGATCACATGCATCACTACTGAGGGCATGAGTGCAGACAGCATACCTAAGACAGCTTTAAGCTTGCAGCAGGAGCACTAGGACAATGATGCCATGACCTAGCAGAGGCTGCTAACTCAGTGGTCTTGTGGGTAAGCAGTAACTCAAGTCATGGTTCATGTTTCCCCTAAGGATTATTGTCTGACAGACTGTTAGCTAGCAGGGTTTACTTGTTTCATACACTACTTGACTGCAATGTAGACATTCCCTTAGGACACAGCCTGCCTTGGACATTGCCTGCAGCCTGGCACAGCTGGACCAGCTGCAGGAGCCTCTCCAACCCCCACCATGGGGCAGAGCAGTGAGAGTGGCAGTTCTGGCCCATCTGTTCTTTCTCTCAAACAGTGCAGCCCTCAATCTTATCACAGGCATGTTCCCAAAAGATAATTTCTTCTTAAATTAGGCCTCAAGTGATTGTGCTGATTCAGCCATTAGTGCTTTTTTTCCCAGGGTAGCTGCAGTGTTTGAGTGCCCTGAGTGCACAGATTTCAGTCCAACCCATGCTGCAAACCAGCCTTGTTTTGGCATTAGACAATGTCAGTGATTCTGTGTCGATAACAAAGCAGGGACTGTGTCTGGTCCATAAATCTACATGGGTCTGGGATAATTTGCTGTGGACTACACTGTGTTCCCTGTGAATTGCTTCAGCATGGGTTTGTTGACTTGTTCTAACTGCAACCTTAAATGCTTTCCACAAAGCACCATACCAGGTTCATTGTTTGTCTGTATGTGATAGCCCAGCCAGCCCCTGAGCCAAGCAGCTCTATAGATCACAGCTGCAGCAAACCTGCCTGAAAAATAATTGTTGTGATGTTTCCTATTCATGTGATGTGTTATTAGTCAAGAAACCCACACACCTAGTTTCATGTTGATACAGGCAAATCTCATTGGAACTATCTGACTGTCAGTGGGAAAAGGGAAATGCTGAAGTAAAATGCAGAAGCTGGGGCTTGGGAGTTTAATTCTCAGCTCTGATCATAGCACCATAGAATGGTTTGGGGTTGGAAGAAACATTAAAGATCATCTAGCTCCAACCCACCTGCCATGGGCAGGGACACCTTCCACTAGACCAAATAGCTCAAGGCCCCATCCAACCTGGCCTTGAACACCTTCAGGGAGGGACTATCAACAGCCTCCCTGGACAGCCTGCTCCAGTGTCTCTCCATCTCATCATTCAGTCTCATAATGAATTCTGGAAGTGCCAAAGAAAATTGTATAAGTATGTGGACATCAAACCCAGGATTAAGTGACAAGCTGTATGCCCAAGAAGCTTCTCTTCATTTGTATGATAGTCCTGAGATGAAAATGTCTTTAAGCACTTTCCCATTCTCAGGTGTCACCAATGGATAGTTATTAAAAACCATTTTGATTTTACTGTAACAATGGGAAAATGAAGTCAATGAGAGCTACACTATTTTTATAGGTTGTGTCTGAGACATAATAGCTGGTCACAGGCTCACAGGATGTTAGGGGCTGGAAGGGACCTCTGGAGATTGTTGAGTCCAACCCCCCCTGCCAGAGCAGGAGCATAGAATCCATTGCAGGTCACACAGGAACACATCCAGATGGGGCTGGAAAGTCTCCAGAGAAGGAGATTCCACAGCCTCTCTGGGCAGCCTGCTCCAGGGCTCTGTGACCTCACAGTGAAGAAGTTCTCCTCATGTTGAGCTGGAACCTCCTGTGCTGTAGTTTCTACCCATTGCCCCTTGTCCTATCCCAGGCTGCAACTGAGCAGAGCCTGTCCCCTCCTTCTTGACCCCCAGCCCTCAGATATTTATAGACATCTATTAAATCCCCTCTGAGTCATGGCTGAGATGAACTGCAAAGAAGGTGTTGGGATTAAAATACAAGGGGAGGTCCATGTGTTCAAAACTGACCTACTTGCAACTCCTTGGTGTGATTTAGTACAGCCTACACTCTCCTGCTTCTCCTCTTGTTTTACACAAGGAACATGCATCACAACACGTGAAGTGGACACGAACTGATTTTGGCAGCAGAGATTCTCTCTATAGAATTTATACTTATCCTATCTTTCAAAGGCCCACTAATGCAGCACAGCAGACCCTGGCTGCCACAGACTGGGCTCTCCTGGAGCTGTTCCCCACGACCCAAGGTATTTTAGGGTGCATACCACAGATGCCCTGCCTCCATCCCTTCAGGCGCACGCCGGCTGTAGCACAGTCTCTGGAGTAAGTAGAGAGCACACTGCACAGTGCCACTTCACTCTTCTCAGCGTTGCAGGTGTCATACATACATTTCTGGGGGACAGGAAGTCATAAGGTGGTCAATCAAAACATGGAGGGGGAAACAAAGAAGTATTATTATCAATGAAACTTAGTTTGTGCTATCTCTAAACAAAAAAGTGTGCTAATGAGACCCTGAGAAGCAGGAGATCAGTGACAGGTTATGTCTGACACTGATGAACAGAGGAATGAGAAGCACATGGACAACTCTAGAATCACAGAATTGGCAGGGTTGGAAGGGACCTCAAGAATCATCCAGTTCCAAGCCCCCTGCCATGGGCAGGGACACCTCACACTACAGCAGGAGCCACATCCAGCCTGGCCTTAAAAACATCCAGGCAGGAGGCTTCCACCACCTCCCTGGGCAACCTGTGCCAGGCTCTCACCACCCTCATGGTGAAAGACTTCTTCCTAACATCCCATTTGGATCCACCCATTTCCATAGTTCATCAAAGCACTATGAAAAGTCTATCCCAAGCCTCCCATGAGGATGTACAGACTGATAGACATCAAAATATGTCCTCTGAAAATACAGAGGACTGCCCAGCAATGACTGGGAATTTTGTATCTGGTGTGTAGGTAAGAACCATCAGACTAAGAGGTGCAGAAGTGATGATGGTTTAATAGGTTTAAGGTCTCCAAGGAGACCTCATTGTGGCCTTCCAATATCTGAAAGGGGCTACAAGAAAGCTGGGGAGGTACTTTTGAGGGTGTCAGGGAGTGATAGGACTGGGGAGAATGGAGCAAAACTAGAAATGGGGAGATTGAGATTGGATGTGAGGAAGAAGTTGTTCCCCATGAGGGTGGTGAGAGACTGGCACAGGTTGCCCAGGGAACTGGTGGAAGCCTCCTGCCTGGAGGTGTTTGCAGCCAGGCTGTGGCTGTGAGCTGTGAGCAAGCTGCTGTAGTGGGAGGTGTCCCTGCCCGTGTCAGGGGGGTTGGAACTGGCTGATCCTTTAGGTCCCTTCCAACTCTAACAATTCTATGGTTCTATGAAATAACACCTAAAGAAACAGCTAAGCAAGTATAAAAGACATTTACAGCTTGAGTTCTTTTAACTGAGCAGCTGGATAGAAGCACCCAGACGCAGGCAGTCACTCAAGGTCATGCTGCAGTGGTGGTGACTTATCCTACCATGACTGATGTCATGGAAAACACTTCCATGAATCATGGCTTAAAACCTGGTGAGATCAGCAGCAGCAACAGACATGCCCATAAGAAACTGGCTATGGAAAACTGCAGGTGCCTATTTTCCCTATAGTTAGCATGGATTCTCAGGCAGACATGCTTAGACAGGGCACACTGGGAGAGGCTGGACAGATGGGCAGAATCCAAGGGCATGAGATTGAACACATCCAAGTGCCATTCTGCACATTGGCCACAGCAACCCCAGGCAGTGCTACAGTCTGGGGGCAGAGTGGCTGAGAGCAGCCAGGCAGAGAGGGACCTGGGGGTGCTGGTGGATGGGAGGCTGAACATGAGCCTGCAGTGTGCCCAGGCAGCCAAGAGGGCCAATGGCATCCTGGCCTGCATCAGGAACAGTGTGGCCAGCAGGAGCAGGGAGGTCATTCTGCCCCTGTCCACTGCACTGGTTAGGCCACACCTTGAGTCCTGTGTCCAGTTCTGGGCCCCTCAGGTTAGGAAGGAGGTTGACTTGCTGGAAGGTGTCCAGGGAAGGGCGACGAAGTTGGTGAGGGGTTTGGGACACAGCCCTGTGAGGAGAGGCTGAGGGAGCTGGGGTTGCTTAGCCTGGAGAAGAGGAGGCTCAGGGGAGACCTTATTGCTCTCTTCAACTCCCTGAAGGGAGGTTGTAGCCAGGTGGAGGTTGGTCTCTTCTCCCAGGCAGCCAGCACCAGAACAAGAGGACACAGTCTCAGGCTGCACCAGGGGAGGTTTAGGCTGGAGGTTAGGGAGAAGTTCTGTACAGAGAGAGTGATTGCCCATTGGAATGGTCTGCCCAGGGAGGTGGTGGAGTCACCATCATTGGAGGTGTTCAGGAGGAGACTTGCTGGGGTGCTTGGTGCCATGGGTTAGTTGTTTAGGTGGGTTGGATTGGTTGATAGGGTGGACACGATGATCTTGAAGGTCTCTTCCAACCTGGTTTATTGTATTGTATCAGCCAGAGTTTTGAGGATACCTAATGATGCCTTATTTCACATCAGCTATTTTCTCATTATGTTGCACCACACACACTCCCCACATTCATTTTCTGTGTTTAGTATCCACATAAATGCCTCAACTCTCTAGCTCAGTCAACTCCTAAACAGCAATACAGGGCTGTACAATGAGAGTACTGATGGACAGCTTCTTGCACTCTAAATAGGAGAAGGGTCACAAGATCCCACAGTAATAAATAGCATAGAAATGATAGAATTACATGTCCTGCCTCTAGATGTGAATTTTAATCCAACCCAGAGGGAATCAAAGAATCACAGAATGTCAGGGGCTGGAAGGGACCTCCAAAGATCATCCAGTCCAACCCCTCTGCCAGAGCAGGGTCATCTAAAGCAGATCACATATGAACACATCCAGTCAGGTTTTCAATATCTCCAGAGAGGAAGACTTCACAATCCCCTGGGCAGCCTGTTCCAGGGCTCTGTCATCATCACAGGGGAAAAAAATCTCTCCTATGTCCCAGCTTCCACCACTGCCCCTGGTGCTGCATTGGGCATCACCCGGCAGAGCCTGGCTCCAGCCTCTGGACACTCACCCTTATGAACATGAATGAGGTCACCCCTTAGTCTCCTCCTCTCCAAGCTAAAGAGCTCCAGTTCCCTCAGGCTCTCCACATAAGGAAGATCTACCACTCCCCTAATCATTTTTATGGCTCTGTGCTGGACTCTTTCAAGCAGTTCCCTGAGGTCCTTCTTGAACTGAGGGGCCCAGAAGTGGACACGATACTCCACGGAGCTGAAAAAACTCTCAGTTCAACTCCTAGAATTGTAGAATCTTCAGGGCTGGAAAGACCTTCAAAGCTCATTCCACAAGGAAACAAATTTAGCCTTTCCAAGCATGAACAGTTTGCAGGAATAGTAAATCTATTTCCCCCCCTCTTTCTCACAGAACAGTGGCTGCAGTCACTTCATATTTTCAGCCAGCAAAGCCCACTGACACTTGCATAAACTCTCCCATTGCTGTTTTCCTCACCAGCATCATCAGTCAGCTTCATAGCAAACAGCCATTACTGTAACCCACTTCACTCCCCAGGCTACCTTCCTGGCAGCTCACTCTCTGGACTAGATTAAACCACCCATTTAAGAGCAGTGCCTTACCTTGATGTAGACAGAAGGGTCTACAACAGCGTGGCAGGCAGCAAACGTGCTGCTGGTGTTCGACAGGAGAGCACACCAGTGCTGGGCAAATTTTTCTGGAGTGAGAGAAAACATCACAGTCCACAGTCACTTAAACCATTTGGCTGCCTGGATCAATACTCCTAGCAGGTGACACACAGAACTGGAATGTCCTGCAGTGTTCAGATAATGTCAAAGGGAAATGCAGGACTTAGCACAGCCAGGTGACAAAGCACAGGGGGATGGCTGACCAGGCATCTCCCTAAAGAAAGCTTCCACCTGCCAACTAACAACATTATCACTGTGCCTGGGTTTGCAGAACATCTGCAAAGCCTCCCCACTTCCAATATTTTCCATCCATCTTTCCTAATCCTTTACAATCAGGCAATGATTTATCATCACAAAATAACAAAGAAGGCCCAGAGCAGGGCCAGGAGGAGGAGCAGAGGGCTGGAGCTGCTCTGCTCTGGAGACAGCCTGAGAGAGTTGGGGCTGGTCATTCTGGAGAGGAGAAGGCTCCCAGGAGACCTTCTTGTGGCCTTCCAGGATCTGAAGGGGGCTACAAGAAAGCTGGGGAGGGACTTTTGAGGGTGTCAGGGAGGGATAGGACTGGGGAGCTTTGGAGCAAAACTAGAAGTGGGTAGATTCAGATTGATGGGAGGAAAAAGCTGTTCCCCATGAGGGTGGTGAGACACTGGCACAGGTTGCCCAAGGAGGTGGTGGAAGCCTCATCCCTGGAGGTTTTGAAGGCCATGCTGGATGTGGCTGTGAGTAACCTGCTGTGGTGTGAGGTGTCCCTGCCCATGGCAGGGGGCTTGGAACTGGAGGTCCCTTTCAACCCTGATGATCCTATAACATCAAATATGCAATGAGCAGTGAGCAGTGTGGCTGTGAGCTGCAGCTTTAATTTACACATGGCAGTACCCAGAGAGTAGAGTCTGAATCCTATGAAGCATAGAATGATAGAACTACACAAACTTCATCAGGTTGGAAGGGACCCTCAAAAGTCATTTTCTCCAACCCCACTGCTGTGTGCAGGGACCTCAACTAGAGCAGGCTGCTCAGGGCCCCATCAAGTTTGATCTTGAAGTGGTCCAGGGATGGGCCCTCTACTACATCTCTGGGCAACCTGTTCCACTATTTCACTACCCTTGTTGTAAAGAACTTCCTCCTAATGTCCAACTGAAATCTACCCTGCTTGAGTTTCAAACTGTTGTCCCTCCTCCTATCACTACCAGCCCTTGTCAAAAGTCCCTCCCCATCTGTCCTGTAACTCCCTTCAGGTACTATAAGGCCACTCTAAGGTCTTCCTAGAACCTTCTCCAAGTTGAACACTCCCAACTTTTTGCCTGTCTTCATAAGAAAGGTGCTCCAGCCCCTGATTATCTTCAAGGCCCTCCTATGGACCTGCTCTATCAGGGCCATATCCTTCCTGTGTTGAGGACTGGAGGTGGACACAGGGCTCCAGGTGAGGTCTCACCAGAGCAGAGTGGCAGCATCACCTCTCCATCTGCTGGCCACACTTCTTCTGGTGCAGCCCAGGATGTGATTGGCCCTCTGGACAAAGCCAAAACCAGTGGAAGCAAGAACCAGAGAGGGCCCCGGGTAGAGTGCAACAGCACTGTTGGTAACTTACTCCTTTTGACATCTGCACAGCTGTAACAATCTAGACTAGATGAAAATCTTGCCCAGATACTAACAACCAAGTACACTCTGCCCTGAATCTAAGCTGGTCTCACTGCTGCTCTGTGTGTTCTTCAAGCCATGAGTGAAGGTACAATACAATACCATACAATACACCACCAGGTTGGAAGAGACCTTCAAGATCATCGTGTCCAACCCATCAACCAATCCAACCCACCTAAATACAATACAATACAGTACAATACAATACAATACAATACAATCCAGCCCACCTAAACAACTAAACTGTGGCACCAAGCACCCCATCAAGCCTCTTCTTGAACACCTCCAATGAAGGTGACTCCACCACCTCCACAGGCAGCCGATTCCAATGGGCAATCACTCTCTCAGTATAGAACTTCTTCCTAACATCCAGTCTAAACCTCCCCTGGCGCAGCCTGAGACTGTGTCCTCTTGTTCTGGTACTGGCAGCCTGGGAGAAGAGACCAACCTCTGCCTGGCTACAACCTCCCCTTCAGGTAGTTGGAGAGAGCAATAAGGTCACCCCTGAGTCTCCTCTTGTCCAGGCTAAGCAACTCCAGCTCCCTCAGCCTTGGTGTTGGTTCTTTCTCCAGCATTGAGTCCGTCATCAGTAAATTTGCAGACAACACCAAGCTGGGGGCAGGAGTTGATCTGCTGGAGGGCAGAGAGGCTTTGCAGAGGGACCTCGACAGGCTGGACAGATGGGCAGAGGCCAAGGGCAGGAGATTGAACACATCCAAGTGCCATGTTCTGCAGATTAGCCACAGCAACCCCAGGCAGTGCTACAGGCTGGGGGCAGAGTGGCTGGAGAGCAGCCAGGCAGAGAAGGACCTGGGAGTACTGGTTGATGGTAGGCTGAACATGAGCCTGCAGTGTGCCCAGGCAGCCAAGAGGGCCAATGGCATCCTGGCCTGCATCAGGAGCAGTGTGGCCAGCAGGAGCAGGGAGGTCATTTTGCCCCTGTACTGGTTAGGCCACACCTTGAGTCCTGTGTCCAGTTCTGGGCCCCTCAGTTTAGGAAGGAGGTTGACTTGCTGGAACATGTCCAGGGAAGGGCAATGAAGTTGGTGAGGGGTTTGGAACACAAGCCCTGTGAAGAGAGGCTGAGGGAGCTGGGGTTGCTTAGCCTGGAGAAGAGGAGACTCAGGGGTGACCTTCTTGCTCTCTTCAACTCCCTGAAGGGAGGTTATGGACAGGCGGAAGTTGGTCTCTTCTCCCAGGCAGGCAGCACCAGAACAAGAGGACACAGTCTCAGGCTGCACCAGGGGAGGTTTAGGCTGGAGGTTAGGAAGAAGTTCTGTACAGAGAGAGTGATTGCCCATTGGAATTGGCTGCCTGGGGAGGTGGTGGAGTCACCATCATTGGAGGTGTTCAGGAGGAGACTTGATGGGGTGCTTGGTGCCATGGGTTAGTTGTTTAGGTGGGTTGGATTGGTTGATAGGTTGGACACGATGATCTTGAAGGTCTCTTCCAACCTGTTCTGTTCTATTCTATTCTATTCTATTCTATTCTATTCTATTCTATTCTATGCTATTCTATGCTATTCTATTCTTATTTTTCTTTTAAAAGGAAAGCTGCCATCCTAAAAAACCCACAAAAGCCCAATGTGTTCTCTCTGTAACAGCCTCAAGGATGGTGGCTTTTGCGTTGTTTTGAGATTTGGATGACCAGAAAAACTTTTCCATCACATGAAAATCATTTAGCACTGATAAACCAGGGATAAAAAGCCTGCTACCTTTATCCACACTGTTTGAACAAGGATCTTCAAAGCTGTCCTCGACATCAAAACAGCTGGCCCTGGTTTTCCATGAGTTCCCAAAAGCAGAAGCTGAGTCCTCCACAGCTCCAGTGACTGTTCTGAAGTCGTCAGTCTGGATGTTATTGAAATTGCCACAAAGACCTTGTGTGGATGGCAGGGAAATGAAAGAGAGAGAAGAAATCACTGCATGAGTGGGAAAAGGAATGGCCTCTGGATGAGCACTCTTAACTCCATAATGAACCTTGCCTGAGAGAAGCCAACATTTCCTTCAGAGACTTCCTGATGCTACCACAAATCAAACCTTGTATTTGGAGTGCAATTATTGTCCCTTTTTTTTTCCTTTCTCTTTTTACATTACAGTAGCACTTAGTGATAGCACAGAGATTAGGAGCTGCTTCAATGCATTTCAGGAAACACTGGCAGGCAGAGAAGTGCCTTCCCCAAAGGCCTGTAAGCAAAGGAAATTGCAGAAGCACAACAAAAGGGGTTGGAGAGAGACAGGATGTAATCCCATTACACAGACAGAAGCACAAAGAGCTTTAAGGATGTAAACAGGAGAAGGGTGGCAAACCCAAGAACACAGCCTGCACCTCCCAAGTCTCTGATGAAGGCTTGCTTTTACAGAAAGACCTGCACACACCAAACATCACAGAAATGACCTCATTTTCTGCAGCAAGTGGAAGGGTTTAGCACACACCAAACATCACAGAAATGAGCTCATTTTCTGCAGCAAGTGGAAGGGTTTAGCACACACCAAACATCACAGAAATGACCTCATTTTCTGCAGCAAGTGGAAGGGTTTAGCCAGCACCCTGTATCAGGACAGCTATAGACTTAACCAGGGGTCCTGGCAGACCAAGGGCATTATAAAGATCAAATCATTTGGTCACTTAAAAGTGGCAGACAAGCAGCTGCAAGGCAGTGGCTTAAAAGCAGAGAGGGTCAGCGCGCTGCGTCCTACCAGCGGTGCGGTTCTGATAGGAGTGATGGACCCTGATGGAGACCTGCATCACCGGCTTCAGTTGCACTCGGACCCGGACCCCAGCCGAGCTCAAGATTGTGATGAAAAAGGTGGAGGGTCTGAAGATGGTGATGCCATCTAAAGAGGTGGAAATAGAAAAAAGAAAGAAGAAGAAAAAGCTGTATGAACCTGCAAACCTTCACGCAGCTGAGTCAAGGTTTAAGCTGCATCCTAGGATCGAGTTCTTCACTGCGAGCGTGGCAAGGCCCTGGAATGGATTGTCCAGAGAAGTTGTGGATGCTCCCTCCCTGGAGATGGTCCCAGGTTGGATGGGGCCTTGAGTAACTGGTCTAGTTGAAAGGCATCCCTACCCATGGCAGGGAGGTTGGATTAGATGATCTCTAAGGTCTCTCCCAGCCTAAGCTAGTCTATGATTCCTTTTATCAGTTCATCCAGTGTAACATAAGAATTCCCAGGGAATCCCAATCCCAAATGACCCAACAATAAGCAGGATCATGCTCTTTTCAGAGAAAGGAGCATGAATGAGCCAGCAGTGTGCCCAGGTGGCCAAGAAGGCCAATGGCATCCTGGCCTGCATCAAGAGTAGTGTGGCCATCAGGAGCAGGGAAGTCATTGTGCTCTGTACTCTTTCCTACAATCTTAGAGTTTTGAGGTCTATTTCTGCCTCTTTTCCCAGGATCTGTGTTTGCTTTTCTAAACAAGCTCCAGCAGTGTCTAACAAGCACAGGAACTACAGGATTAGTTACAAAGGGCTTTGCCTTTGCTGAAGTCCTTTCACCAGGGTTATGTGCAGGGTTGCAAGCCCTTAGCTCAGTGAAGTGTGGCTTAGCAAAGTGTAATTCAACAGTAAACAGTCCAGCAGAAAACTGTCCAACAGTTTTGTGCTCCCCAGTTCAAGAGAGACACAGATCTACTGGAGAGATTCCAGTGGAGAGCTACAAGGATGATGAAGGGACTGGAACATCTAGTCATTGTGCCCCTGGACTCAGCACTGGTTAGGCCACACCTTGAGTCCTGTGTCCAGTTCTGGGCCCTTCAGTTTAAGAAGGGACAGAGGCCTCCCAAGCCTCTTGACCTGTGAGGAGAGGCTGAGGGAGCTGGGGTTGCTTAGCCTGCAGAAGAGGAGGCCCAGGGGAGACCTTCTTGCTCTCTACGACTACCTGAAGGGAGGTTGTAGCCAGGAGGGGGTTGGTCTCTTCTGCCAGGCAGCCAGCACCAGAACAAGAGGACACAGTCTCAAGCTGTGCCAGGGGAGGTTTAGACTGGATGTTAGGAAGAAGTTCTATACCGAGAGAGTGATTGCCCATTGCAATGTGCTGCCCGGGGAGGTGGTGGAGTCACCATCCCTGGAGGTGTTCAAGAGGGGATTGGACGTGGCACTTGGTGCCATGGTTTAGTCATGAGGACTGTGGTGACAGGTTGGACTTGATGATCTTTGAGGTCTCTTCCAACCTTGGTGATTCTGTGTGAATCCCTCTATAAATAGATGTAGGTAGACTGGGGAATATGTTCACAGGATGTCACAGGATGTTAGGGGTTGGAAGGGACCTCTGGAGATGAATAGAATAGAATAGAATAGAATAGAATAGAATAGAATAGAATAGAATAGAATAGAACTAGACCAGGTTGGAAAATACCTTCAAGATCATCCAGTCCCACCTACCACCCAGCACCATCTAATCAACTAAACCATGGCACCAAGTGCCTCATCCAGACTCTTCCTAAACACCTCCAGTGATGGTGACTCCACCACCTCCCTGGGCAGCACATTCCAATGGCCAATCTCTCTTGCTGGGAAGAACTTCTTTCTAACATCCAACCTGATCCTCCCCTGGCACAGCTTGAGACTGTGTCCTCTTGTTCTGTTGGTGGCTGCCTGGGAGAAGAGACCAACCCCACCTGGCTACAACCTCCCTTCAGGTAGTTGTAGACAGCAATAAGATCCTTGAGTCCAAGCCCCCTGCCAGAGCAGGAGCATAGAATCCAGCACAGGTCACACAGGAACACATCCAGACAGGGCTGGGATGCCCCCAGAGAAGGAGACTCCACAACCTCTCTGGGCAGCCTGCTCCAGGGCTCTGTAACCCTCACAGTGCAGAAGTTCCTCTTCATGTTGAGGTGGAACCTCCTGTGCTGTAGTTTCCATCCATTGCCCCTGGTCCTATTGCAGGGCACAAGTGAGATGTGAAGGAAGGACATTTACCTTTGCTTACTGGCAGCTTCACAATGAAATTATTCATGTAGATATTTCCACAGGAACATATTTTTATAGTCTGCAGGGGAAAGGGAAAAAGACAAAAATCCCAACAGTGGTGAATGTGCAGACATGAAGCAGATTATAGCAACCTGATGGGCTTCATTGAGCATTAGTAAATAGTGTCTTCAAAACACAGTCCCTGCTGGGGTCAGAGTAGTTCAGTGCCTGGATGTCACTGGGGTCAGAGTAGTTCAGTGCCTGGATGTCACTGGGGTCAGAGTAGTTCAGTGCCTGGATGTCACTGGGGTCAGAGTAGTTCAGTGCCTGGATGTCACTGGGGTCAGAGTAGTTCAGTGCCTGGATGTCACTGGGGTCAGAGTAGTTCAGTGCCTGGATGTCACACAGCATCACAGAGCAAATCTCTAGGCCATAAGAAACGATGCAAACTCCTCTCCATAAGCAGCAGCAGCTTTGACGGAGTGCTCTGACATATCTGCAAGGTTGGTTATCTGCCTGAGAACCACAGGACAGGTGTTATCTGTAGGCCTGGACCCATGTCATTGGAAAGGTAACATACCCCAAATGAGAGCTGTCTGACTAAGACTTCTCAAGTAGTCAAAGGAGGGAGATGGGCTCTTTGGGAAGACCACCTCATATCTTAGGTGGGCTTGTTCTTGGGAGCATCCCCACCTCCCTTTATTGACTACAGAATATCCCTATCTTGTTTTATTGACTACAGGAAGAGGTTAGGATGTTGAATATCTTAACAAGGTTAGGATTTCATTGGTTAAACACCAGGTGTAAAGAAAGGATCTGTATAACCTGAGGAGTGCCTAAGTGCCAGCCCTAACTTGGCTTCCACTGAATTCAGTTTGAATCATGGCAGAGCTTGTGGACTTCATTTGCAAGCACTTGACCACTCATTGAGGTAGGACTCAGAAGTGTTGCAAGGAGAAGAGGTTGTTTTCAGGTGGAAGTCTCAATCTTCCAAAAGAAAGCAAGTGAAAAAGTGTGAAGTCATGGTTTTCCATGGTTTTCTTTTGAAAGGGCAAGCCAATAAGAATGATTCTTAACCATCTACCTGTAAAGAAAATGGAAAAGCCAGAATCCAAAAGAAGTGGACAAGGAAAGAACTTTTGAGGAACACCACCAACATCCACATGCACCACACCATCTGCTGGTATTAATCTTGCAGTCTCAGGACTGCAAGAGACCAAAATGAGTGCAGAGTGGTAGAGACATCCCATCTTTGAACCTAAATAGAAGCGACATTGTGCATCACTAATTAAAGCAAGTTACTTACAGTTCTGCCTAGTGTGACTAATACATTCTTTAAGCAAGTCATGGTCTTGGATGTCCCACACTGGATGATCTCACCAATCACCACAAACGTCTCATCAGTGTTCTGAAAAGATGTGGAAAAGGAGATGTGCAGAGGCTGTTAGCATCTTATGGGAAGGCAGCAGGGAGAGGGAAAAAAGGTGTCTCTGAAAGGCTAAAATGGAATAATGAAAGAGCTGAGGCCTTTAATCTCTGGCTGCAAACTGATTATGCCATTGCCAAAAAGCAATAATCACAGACTTGTTAGGGCAGGAAGGGGCCTGAAGGATCATCCAGTTCCAAGCCCCCCTGCTATGGGCAGGGACACCTCACACTACATCAGAACCACATCCAGCATGGCCTTCAAAACCTCCAGGGATGAGGCTTCCACCACCTCCCTGGGCAACCTGTGCCAGTCTCTCACCACCCTCATGGGGAACACCTTCTTCCTAACATCCAATCTGAATCTACCCACTTCCAGTTTTGCTCCATTCCCCCCCAGGCCTGTCCCTCCCTCACACCCTCAAAAGTCCCTTCCCAGCTTTCTTGGAGCCCCCTGCAGATCCTGGAAGGCCACAAGAAGGCCTCCTGGGAGCCTTCTCTTCTCCAGCCTGCACAACCCCAACTCTCTCAGGCTGTCTCATAGGAAGGGAGCTCCAGCCCTCTGCTCATCCTTGTGGCCCTTCTCTGGACACCTTCCAGCACCTCCAATCCATCCTGGAATAGAGGCTCCAGAACTGGACCCAGAGCTGTGGTCTCAACGGAGTGAAGCAGAGGGGGAGAATCCCTCCCTGGCCCTGCTGGCCACACTGCTCTGGCTGCAGCCCAGGCTCTGCTTGGCTCTCTGGGCTGCAAGTGCTCCCTGCTGGCTCCTGTTGAGCTTCTCCTCCCCCCAGCACCCCCAAGGCTTTTTCTCCAGGGCTGCTCTCAAGCCAGTCCCTGCCCAGCCTCTATTTGTGCTTGGGATTGCCCTGACCCAGATGCAGGACCTGGCACTTTGTCTTATTGAACTGAATGCTCATTGCCTTTCCTTTACACTCTGCTTCCTTGCTCTCAGCTTGTGTGGGCCATATATTTGTGGAGAGTCACCTGGAATTCCATCTTTTTTGCAGGGATTTCTGCCCATCCCCTTCCTTTTGACAGTCAACAAATACACAGGAGCACAGGATGTTAGGGGTTGGAAGGGACCTTTGGAGATCATCAAGCCCAACCCCCTCACACTTGGAGAAAGCTTCAGGGAGAAGTGCTTAAATCTAGTACAGCCACTAAGGAAATGAATTCATTCAAATAAAAACCTACAAAGAGTGAAACTATGGTGAAGCTGCAGGACTGTGATGCCAAGCATCAAGCAGTTGACTTGCAAGCCATTGCAAATGGACAATTTATGAGGTTTAAGCCTGAGCATGTGTTGAAGTGCTTTGCTGGATTGGTGCCATACAGTGAAGTCATACAAGGCTCCAGCACAGCTTAACTGCCTCCTGCCTCTTGAGAGATTTAGGAGTGAAACAGCAACTTGTCCATACCTTAGCTAAGACATAATGGCAGTTGCCATGAAAATTGAACCTCTTGTTATCAAAGGTGGTGACGTGGAATCCTCCATCTATATGGCATCTTCCAGAGCAGGGCAGAGAGATACAGTTCCAGTGGCCTCCTTTGCAAGTGCTGCACAGAACCCAAGAAGGAGCAGTCAGAGCACACACAGGTGAGTGAAGGTGAGCTTGAAGGTGAGCTAACATCTCCCTCTGAATCTGCACAGATGACACCCTCTGTGGGTGGTTTTTTTTTAGCTTGTTATTCAGCTACTTATTAAATCCCTCAGGGGAGGAAGGCTTTTTGTTAGGCCCTTACAGTGTGAAGGTGAAATGCCTCTCAGTGACTGGCTTAAATGCTCTGAGCTTTGAACCAGCTCCTGCAGAGACATGGAGCTGGTCAAGCAAGAAATGCTTTTCAGGGCCTAAATGATTTTCCTCAACTTCTTAAAGTAAAAAAGCAGCTCTTCAAGTAGGATCTTGCAACATTTTATGCTCCTGCTGCAACCTTTCAGCAGCTTGTCGATGCAATGTTTCGGTACCTGATGGTGAGATAATGAGCAGATAGAGTCCCTAGAGCTGTGCACACAAGGGGACAATAGCCCAGCCACATCAGCTCAGGCTTTGTGAGGAGTGAGGATGTGGCTGGATGGGAAACACCCAAAGCCCAGCTCCTCAAAACTGCAGTTTTGAGAAGTATTTCCTCAAAATGCAGGAAACACTCAGTCCAAAGGGGTTTGCAGAGCAACTGGCCTACCCCAGTGTGCACCACAGCATATTTCATTCCTCTCTGTGGTAAAGGTTATGCTCAGGGCCATGGAAAAGTGCTGTGTGTCACAGGAGCTCGAATAGAACATTCACCAGATGGATATCAGAGTAGGAAATAAAACTGGTTTGAGAATAATACATTGAGGTCTTATCACCTTGAGCTAGTGCAGGGTGGAGATGGGCTCAAGTTACAGGGCTTGTTTTTTCCAAATCAGATCATTCTCAAGGACCAGGACTTTTGAGATCCAGGCCTTGAGACAGCCTTCTGCAGATCTAGAGGTGGTTTGGAATCTAATTTATTAACATGGTAGGACTCCCTGCCTCACTTTAGAGTCCAATGCCTCCAAACTAAGCAGTCAAGAGTCTCATTTTTCCTGCAGTCTGAAACCTTGAGAGCTCAGTTTTTGCTGACAGTTCCAAGAGTGGGGGGTGGAAACTATGTGAGGTTGAAGACTACCTCTGAGTTTTCCTATATGGTTGAAAGTCAGACCTGGGGTTTTCATTATTATTTAAGACAAAGGTTAGAAATGGCGGGGGGGAGGATGGAGAAAAGAACAGAAAGCAATTCATCAGCACTCTGACATCAATTCTCTTGCTTTGTTAATGCA
Organism: Colaptes auratus; assembly: GCA_015227895.2. Taxonomy (NCBI): domain Eukaryota; kingdom Metazoa; phylum Chordata; class Aves; order Piciformes; family Picidae; genus Colaptes; species Colaptes auratus. The sequence continues at coordinate 2,183,874 of CM037647.1, read as the reverse complement.
ATCAAGTTCTCAACAGTACCAGTTTTGGCAGGGAGTGGAGTAAGTCCCTCCAGACATGTAGACTTTGCCTTGGAACATGCAGGGGCAGCTGTCTCTGGGGATGCATTTTTTGCCTCCGAGGTCATCAAGGACGGTTCCTGTGCAGACACATTGGCGAGTTAACATTCCTTTGGTGAGTCTGGGAAACACCACGAGGGAAGAGTAGAATAAGGAAGGCTCTGTGGGCAATTCAGCATTTCTGTAAATGGCTGGGTAAGTTTTAAGGAGAAGGCCATGCCAGACCCTTCCAGGTGTCAGTGGCTGGGTCACATTTTCCACTCCAGCTCAAATGAAAGCAATGCAAACCCCGAAGAATATCTTTGCTGGAACTGGTCAGGATTATCAAATGCCAGGTTGCAAGGATGGGAAGCAGTTTCCATCCTCTTCTCTTAGTGAATCTATCAAAACCCAGCCCTTCATCTGAGCCTCTACTTCATGCACATGCCTGGCAATGCATTTATATTATGTGTGACTGAAGCTACAGTAAGATCTGGCTCCTCACAGGCATCTGCTGGTTTCTTACTGTCTAGGGAATATCTATCCTCATTCCTCATCTCTACCATTTTTTGTCTGTTCTAGTCCTCAGAATTCTTTCCCTCCTTTTCCTTGAGGGTCTGGATCCTGAATCTTTAGAGATCTGGTTCTTCCAAGAAGAAAGTTGTGAATTAAGAAGAGCCTGGATGAGGCACTTGGTGCCATGGTTTAGTTGATCAGATGGTGTTGGGTGATAGGTTGGACTTGATGATCTCAAAGGTCTTTTCCAACCTGATCTACTCCACTCCACTCCACTCCACTCCACTCCACTCCACTCCACTCCACTCCACTCCACTCCACTCCACTCCACTCCATAATTTATGCCAGAAGAAAGAGTTTATTGATAGAATACCAGGTTGGAAGTGACCTCAAGGATTATCTAGTCCAACCTTTCAGGGTAAGGATGTGCTTCAAATGGGTGGCCCAGCACAGTGTCAAGCTGGGCCTTGGAACTCTTATTCATTGGTTTTCATGTGAAAATGTTACAAAGAGCGAGCTTATTCATTGATTCTAATATAAAGTGCTGCAGAAAAATGACTTCCATTGAGCAGCTTCCACCTTTGCCCCTCGATATTGTAGGTAGAAGTGAACTTCTTGCCTTACCAGGAGGACAGAAGCAGCCATCTGTACATGGGGCTTTACAGATCTTGCTCCTTTCTGGGTCAGCACATGTGTCAGCACAGGAGTTTCCACATTCCATGTATTCCATGTTGTTAGGGCATTCCTGATCTGCGGGACCAGATGAAAACAGGCGATGTTAATGAGGTACTCCTAAGAGCTCTCTAATCGTTGTGTCACTACTCAACTCCTTCTTCCTCCTTCCCAGGCCCTCCCCACCCCCAACTTGCTTGCAAAACTCTCTCTCCACCTCTGTCACGTTGGTTTAACCTCTAAAAGGAACTTTTTATGGTCACTTTTATGTCAGCTTTGGAGAAAATCGGACTGCTGGGAAATCTGAGTTATTTCACATCCTTTTACTAGCTCAAGGTTTTCTGAAGCTTTGATACAAGCAGAGGACACCAGAATCATTTATGGGGTCATAACAGCTTATTTTTGTCCAAAGCATCAGTCATTCTGGCATTAATTTTCTATCCCAATCCACACCAGCAGTTTGGGAGAACTACCTGTGGCCATGCCCCTGGATTTACAGCGATTTGCTGCTCAGTAGCTGCGACTGCTGAGTACAAAAGCGCAGGATGAAGCTAAGGACAAACACATTAGGCTTCTCAGTGACTACTTCTGACTAGACTAGATGACCTCTAGATTCTGATTCTGTGTCAATGTTTAAGCCAGAACTATTTATGAGGTAATCATCCATGGTAAAACTCAGAACTGGAGCAAAGGTAGCCATAACATGTCCAGAGAAGGGCAACAAAGCTGGGGAGGGATTTGGAGCACAAGCCCTGTGAGGAGAGGCTGAGGGAGCTGGGATTGCTTAGCCTGGAGAAGAGGAGGCTCAGGGGAGACCTTCTTGCTGTCTACAACTTCCTGAAGGGAGGTTGTAGCCAGGTGGGGATTGGTCTCTTCTTCCAGGCACCCAGGACCAGAACAAGAGGACACAGTCTCAAGCTGTGCCAGAGGAGGTTTAGACTGGATGCTAGGAAGAAGTTCTTCACAGAGAGAGTAATTCTATTGGAATGTGCTGCCCAGGGAGGTGGTGGAGACACTATCACTGGTAGTGTATTGGAAGAGCCTGGATGAGGCACTTGGTGCCATGGTTTAGTTGATTAGATGGTGTTGGGTGATAGGTGGACTTGATGATCTTGAAGGTCTTTTCCAACCTGGTCAATTCTATCTATTCTATTCTATTCTATTCTATTCTATTCTATTCTATTCTATTCTATTCTATTCTACTCTACTCTACTCTACTCTACTCTACTCTACTCTACTCTACTCAGGACAATAGTGTGATGTAGTTCCAATTTAAGGAGCAAAATCAAGTTACATTTGTAGAAACTTTTCCTTTAGCAATGTTTTGTCAAGTGCTTCTACAGCTGGATCCCAAGTGGCCAAAGCTAGCAGAGCTTCTAGCTTTGCTTTGCCAGGATCAGAATATGTTGTTCTAAGTCTAACCTGAAAGAAACCTCCAGGCCCACAGTTACTTACAGCAAAGTTCTTTGGTTCTCCAGTCCCCAGGGTCTCCTTTCCTGAGGACACAGTCTCGAGAGTACTGGTTTAAAGTGCTGCATATGCAGCTGGAAACCAAATCAGAGTGAGAAGAATTAACTGCACAGCTGCACATATCCTCAGCACAGGTCTCAACGTAGTCATCAAAGGCAACCACTTTGGGGCAGTCTCCAAACCTGGACATCAGCTTCTTGCATTTCTTTCTCTGTAAAGAAAGAAAAGAAGGACAAGAAAGGCAAAACTTAGCATTTTACCGGATTCAAGGTTTATGAATGGGCATTCCAAGCCTTGATAACACAGTTCCAGGGTCACAGGATCATTCAGGTTGCAGATTAGATGACTCCGGTTGCCCTCCTCTGGAACCCCTCCATTAGCTCCAGGAAGGACTGGACCTGATGGAGCAGGTCCAGAGGAGGGCCTCGAGAATGATCAGGGAGTTGGAGCACCTCTGCTATGAGGTGAGGGAGCTGGGGGTGTTCAGCCTGGAGAGGAAAAGGCTCTGTGGAGGCCTAATATCAGCCTTCCAGTGCCTGAAGGGGGCTACAAGAAGGATGGAGAGAGGCTGTTTACAAATGCCTGCAGTGACAGGATGAGCAGATTTAGACTGGATGCTAAGAACAAGATCTGCACCATGAGGGTGGTGGAACACTGCAACAGGTTGCCCAGGGAGGTGGTTGAGGTCCCATCCCTGGAGACACTCAAGGTGAGGCTGGACAGAGCTCTGGGCAACCTATCTAGTTGGGGATGTCCCTGCTGGTGGCAGGGAGGTCAGACTGGAGGACCTTTGGAGATCCCTTCTGAGATGGACTGCTCTATGATTCTGTGATTCTCCAGCCTAACTTTTGGCCATGAGGGGCTGCTTCTGGGACTGGAAGTTGTTGTTTGCTTACGTACTTTGCACTACCTACTTCTTTAACACTACAGTAAGGTATTCAACATTTTGCTCAGATTCATGGGCAGAGGTCTGAAAAATTCAGTCTGGTGCATGCTCTGTCCTTCACGTTTTTTTCAGCTCAGTCTCCCCATGGCTGTGCTTCATGAGGGTTTATACTTCTTGTCCACACATACTTACATATTTACTGCATCTGTCGTCTTGCCTCCTAGGATGTCTTCCGGTGTGGTCATCTGGAGTCACATCAGCACACTTCCCCGATGGGTCCTCTACTTTGTGGAAGTTCCCAAACTGCCTTGGGTGCATTTTATACCCTGCAAAATCCCCAGACACATCCAAGTCACTGCCTGAAATCTTTCACATCTGCTAATGGGCTGTGGAGAGGCACTTTGGGCTCTGAGGCACTATGCTCTTCACCAAGTGCCCAGATTTAACCACAGCATCCATACTATGAAGAATGGCAACTTCAGACTCCATGACCTTTGGAGGTCTCTTCCAACCCAGACCATTCTGTGAGCTCTACATAGTTTCTCCTGAGCTTGAGCAAGGAGCCTGGCATGCTTGTGTCAAGGCCTGCTGTCATCCTGGCATCTATAGACATCTGAGCCTTGACCTTTCTGTTGCACCTCATCACTTCCAAAGGCTTCTGTTTGTTAAGGCTGTATTTTACCTCACAGAGTTTTGCATTTGGACCTGTAATGCTCATCCATTTTAGACTGCCTTCTACTATCACAAACTCAAGTACAGCCTTAGGTGCATAGGTTTGCAATCATCTGGAAATGTATTGTTTCTACAGGCTGGAGAAGATGAGAGGAGGAGGAGGAGAGGCACAAAACTCATGGGTGTAACCTTGACAGTAGCTGGAGGGGGGCATTTTAACAAAGCAGTACCAGAAATGTGATCCTGGATGGTAGAAATCTTCCTGGCAAGGTTTGGAATCTTTATTTTTTTGCCCCATGAAGAGCCTGCAGAAATTGCCATTCTCTGATTTCATTTTATCCATGGCTGAATGACCTCCACAAAAACATTTTTTGGTGCTTTACCACTAACTGTTCTGCAAAGAGAAGCTCTCCCAAAGCCGAGGACCTCAACTGACATTCAAGTGCATAAAGAAGAAAGTTTCAAGAAGAGCTACTCCATGCAGAAGTGGCATTCTCTAGCTAATATTTTTTTCTTCAAGGGAAAGATCTGAAGGTAAGAAACAAGGAAGAAGTCCTTTACCATGAGGAACACTGGGACAAGTTGCCCAGGGAGGTGGTTGAGGCTCCTCCATCCCTGGAGATATTCAAGGTGAGGCTGGACAGGGCCTGATCTAGTTGGCGATGCCCCTGCTCACTGCAGGGGGATGGGTCTAGATAACCTTTGGAGATCCCTTCCAACCCAAAACATTCTATGATTCTATGATACTTTGGGTCTTTACATACAGTGGACCTTAGCTTGGGAGCCAGATAGACTGCAGCCTGCTCAGCACAGAGAGAAGGATGTGTTCAGAGCAGAAAGGAGAGACATGGGAGGCCACTTAGTCCCCAGGTGTGGGAACCTGATGCATGAAAGAAAACCTCATTTTTCTTAGAGCACTGCTTAGAACCACAGAATGGTCTGGGTTGGAAGGGACCTTTAAATGTCATCCAGTCCAAAGCCCCCTGCAGTAAGCAGGGACATCCCCAACTAGATCAGATCACTCACAACCCCATCGAGCCTGACCTTGAATGCCAGTTTGCTTCTCAGTAGCAAACTGTTTATTCAGAAACAGTTGAGCCAGCTCTAGTTTCTGCCTGGTGTGCTTGTGAAGGGCAGAAGCACAACCAAGGTGCAGGCAGAAGCACAACCTAGGTGCAGGCAGAAGCACAACCAAGGTGCAGGCAGAAGCACAACCAAGGTGCAGGCAGAAACCTTGTGAGGTTGTGAAGGCCTGGAACAGGCTGCCCAGAGCAGTGCTGGAGTCCCCATCCCTGGAGGGGTTTAAAAGCCATGTCAATGTGGTGTTGAGGGACATGGTTTAGTGGCCACCTGGCAGTGCTGGGTTAAGGGTTGGGCTGGACACCCATTAAAAGCCTCTTACAACAAAACAATTCTGTGATTCTATGAGATGAAATGTGAGAATGAGAACCAAATCTATCCCTGCAAGTGGTCTGTTTCATGAGATCTCAAGATTCTTTCTGAATGGGTGAGGTAGATAAGAATCACAGAATGGTCTGGGTCATAAGAGGTCTCCACAGGTCATCTATGTTTTTCTAGACTTAGGTATTACATAAAGGGATGATGTTATAACTTGGGCTTCAGTCCTGCAGCTGACATCCCAGGAGGAAGGTTTCTTTCATACAGCCTGCTGCAGGGTGGTAGCCTCAGCTGTCTGCTGCTTGGCCTCTTCCACGTTCGGTGCCATACCTGAAGGTGTCAGTGGATGGCACCACAGCTTCTGCAAAGACGCTCAGTGAAAGCTCTGCCCTAGTGCTGATGATTCCGTTCGCTTACAGAGGCGAAAGTAACCACACCTGATGCCCAGCGGTAAAGGGATGAAAACAAAAGGACAGAAAACGTACTCGTGCCTCCTGGGGGACTACTAAGTTCCTCACGCTTTGCTACTTATCACTGGGAAGCCTGATAATGGGGTTGAACAGCACCAAGTAATGAATTTTTGTCCTATGTTTGAGACTGCAAGGTTGCAAGCAGCAGAGAATCCTAGAATTGCAGAACCACAGAATGGGCTGGGTTGGAAGAGACCTTTCAAGCGTGGTCAAGGTGGAGCAGAGGAGGTTCCACAAGAACATAAGGGAAAATTTTCTTGCTGTGAGGGTGCAGGAGCCCTGGAGTAGGCTGCCCAGAGAGGTTGTGGAGTTCTTCTCTGGAGACTTTCAAAACCCACCTGGATGCATTCCTGTGTGACCTGCCCAGGTAATCCTGCTCTGGCAGGGGGGGTTGGATTGGATGATCTTCAGAGGTCCCTTCCAACCCCTAACATTCTGGGATTCTCTGATCTAGTTCAATACCCTTGCAGTCAGCAGGGACAACTGCAACTGGAGCAGGTTGCTCAGAGCCCTGTCCAACATGACCTGGAACAGTTCCTGGGGATGAAAGGCCAGGATCTGCCACCAATCTGGGCAACCTGGGCCAGTGTTTCACCACCCTCATCAAAATCAGCCCAGAAGCTCTTAAAACACATCTCCAGTATGTGGAAATCTCCTGTATTTCAGAGTGCCTGTCAGGAAACCTAGAACCCTGCTTAAAGGAAACAGGCACCCAGGTTCATGTCACCTATTAGCAGTGTGCAATGTGCTGTGTTCATGGCCTACCATCCAAAATCAAATCATTCTTCTCACTGCCATCATAGTTCCCACACAGGCCACATATTTTCTGTTTATATGTTTCTTCCAGGTCCAGCTACAAAAGAAAAGGAAAGAGAAACCCCAGAGTTTAAAGGGCTGTTCCCCACCTCAGCAGCAAGGTTATGAAGCAGCTCACACCACTAAAGCACAGGGACAGAGAGGTTCATTTGGAGCAGTCTCCTTTTCTGTGCCCCCAAACCCACCTGGAGACAGGCTGAATTGAAATGGGAAGATCTTCTTCCAGCAATCATCATCCCAACTCATTGAAGAGACAACTGAATGCTGGACTAGTTCTTGGACCAGTACCTCCTCATATAGGGACACTGGTGTATATAGGCATGTGGTACCACAGCTCCACTCTGGGCAGGTCAGAGGACTGTGCTCTGATGCTGGAAGCTGTGCTGAAGCAGCCTCTGGACAGCTTTTAGCCATACCCAAGGCTTTTTGTAGTCCATAGGCTAAGTGGAAAACTTCATAACATTCCTAAGGGTGCATTGCCCCTTGTTCTGTCCATACTCAGGGGCAATAAAGAGCCAGGTTAGCACAGCGTTGCCTTGCTATGTTAAACTATCAAATCTACTCACTCCTACATGCTTAGAGGGTAGCACTGCTGACACCCAGCTCCACCAAAACCAAGCAGTGCTTCTGCAAGTGTCTTACCCTACAGTTATATCCACTCTACAGGTGGGGCCTAGAATACTTCAGAAATGAATTAGTACAGAGGAAACTGGGGGCTGGGGGGGAACAAACACTTCATTAAAACTGAATTTGAATATTTCTTCCTGATCTTGATTGCTTCCTGGTTTTCCTTTGCTCTGTTCACCTTCTACCCTCTCTCTGAGCTGCAAAACACAACATACAAGCTCTACTTATTTAACCTCAGTCCTGACTGTGTTCACAGCCAGACGTGTGAATTATTGCAGAACAGGCTGGGTTTGGGTGGATGTATAGATGAAAACTCCCACACAGGAAGGCTTTGGAATGAGAAGCCAGGATCTGAACTGGCCACACAGCTTAGCTTCCCACACAAGCTGTGCATCAGCATGTAGGATAACTGACAAGTCAGAGCTGGAGGGACAGGTTGTGCTGCTGCCAGTGCTCCAGGAGGAAGCAGATAGCTGCAGAGGTGATATCTGCAGGGTTAACAGTAGCACCTTTAGTCACATGAAATGACAACAGAGGTTGCCTGGGGATTGTGGCTTCATGCCCCTATCCCATGAAACTACTGCCCAGGTGAGTATGTCCCTATCAGCTTATGGATACAGCCATGTCTTCCCCCACAGTCTCTTAATAGCAGCACAGTGCCTGCATCCAGCTCTGCTTTTCATCACTGATGAGGTTCAGCAAGAGAAAAATAACTAACTGGCTGTTCATACTAGGAGAGTGTCAGCCCAGTTCCACTTGAGTGTCAGGCCCAGCTTGGAAGTGACTTGGAAGTAAGTGCAGGTGTCTTCGATCAGGATGCTCTTCAAGCTGAAGGGCAAGGGGATCCTGGAGGTTGAAGGGAACAAACCAGATTGCATTGAGCAAAACACTGATGAAATCCCCTCAGAGATACAGGAAGAAGAAGAAACTAGAATCAAAAAGAGCATAAATAACTCAAGAGGACATTCTTTTCAGGGTCAGCCCTCATCCACACAATGCATTAAATACAGGTGTGATCACCTTGTCCACTGTGACCTTTACCCATACAACACAGTGTATTTGGTCAGGACTGTGTCAATACCATAGCAGCTATTCAATGGGTACCAATGCAGCTCAGTTTGGTGGCATATCCTGAGGATCTCACCCAAAAGGTTTCAAGGAGGAAGTTCACAGCACTGAGAAAATCATAGAATCACAGAATTGTCAGGGTGGGAAGGGACCTCAAGGCTCAGCCAGCTCCAACCCCCCTGCCATGGGCAGGGACACCTCACACTACAGCAGGTTGCTCACAGCCACATCCAGCCTGGCTGCAAAAACCTCCAGGCATGAGGCTTCTACCACCTCCCTGGGCAACCTGTTCCTGCCTCTCAGCACCCTCCTGGGGAACAACTTCTTCCTCACATCCAATCTGAATCTCCCCACTTCTAGTTTTGCTCCATTCCCCGTACTCCTATCACTCCCTGACACCCTCAAAAGTTCCTCCCCAGCATTCTTGTAGCCCCCTTCAGATCCTGGAAGGCCACAATGAGGTCTCCTGGGAGCCTTCTCCTCTCCAGCCTGCACAACCTCAACTCTCTCAGTCTGTCTCCACAGCAGAGCAGCTCCAGCCCTGTGCTCATCCCTGTGGCCCTTCTCTGGCCCTTCTTTGTTATTTTGTGACTATAAATCATTGCCTTACTGTAAAGGCTTAGGAAAGCTGGATGGAAAATACTGAAAGTGGGGAAGCTTTGCAGATGTTCCAGTGTCTCACTACCTCATGGTGAAGAACTTCTTCCTAACATCCAATCTGAATCTACCCACTTACAGTTTTGCTCCATTCCCCCCAGTCCTATCACTACCCAGCATCCTAAACATTCCCTCCACGTGAGGATACTGCAGGTCCTCCTCATCCCCCCAGGCTTTCCTTGCCATTTGGGATTCACAGGGGGTGAACAGATCACTGGTTCCATTACTAATGTATTGACATGACTCAGACCTAGGTTATCAGAGTCCATGGAGACCAGGGATTCCCTGTGCTGGCCAGACTGCAGCAGGACAAGCTGTGGTTGGGATAGCAAGATAAGCACATACAACATTACCCTCAGCAGTGAGGAGGCAGCAAAAGAGAAAATGCTACTCTTCAAAGCATCTACTGCTATTCTATTCTATTTTTTTCACCTCACCAAGACAATCACTGTTCATTTTCCCAGAGCCTGAAAAAAAACCCAACCAGAAAATGGCTAAAAGGAGATATTTCTTGCCCTTTTGATTTAGCAAACACATCTAGGCTTTGCTACTATGATTGCAGCTGAGGGATGCCAGTCTATATTTGGCTGTTTCTAGAAGGCTGTCAGAAGTCAGCCCCATATGCTTACAATATTCTCTACAGCAAGATTGTGAGGGGTTTCCCCCAGATATTTCCTTGGCTCTTCATAGAATCAATAAGGTTGGAAAATACCTCAGAGATCATCAAGTCCAACCTGCCATCCAACATCTCCTGACTAACTAACCCATGGCTTCACGTGCCATGTCCAATCCTTTTGTGAACACCTCCAGGGATGGTGACTCCACCACCTCCCTGGACAGCCCATTCCAATGGCCAATTACTCTTTCTGGGAAGAGCTTTCTCCTCATGCCTGATGGAAGCAAGGTCACTACATGTCTCATGAAGGCTGCCCCTAAATTTGTGCCCAAATTTCAGCTGCTGGTGCAAGTCACTCACAGAGTATTTTTGCTCTTAGCCATTTGCTTTCCTTTTTGCTCTCTACAACTACCTGAAGAGAGGTTGTAGCCAGGAGGGGCTGGTCTCCTCTCGCAGGCAACCAGCACCAGAACAAGAGGACACAGTCTCAAACTGTGCTGGGAAGGTTCAGGCTGGAGGTAAGGAGAAAGTTCTTCACAGAGAGAGCTGTTAGCCATTGGAATGTGCTGCCCAGGGAGGTGGTGGAGTCACCATCACTAGAGGTGTTCAAGAGGGGATTGGATGTGGCACTTGGTGCCATGGTTTAGTCATGAGGTCTGTGGTGACAGGTTGGACTTGATGATCTTTGAGGACTCTTCCAACCTTATTGATTCTATGATTACAGACTGGAATTAAAGTTGAGGGATTTTGGACTACTATAACTTGTGTCTTTGGTGCAAGAAGGCCCCAAGACAAGCTGTGATCCACAAAGCAGTGCAACGTTCAGACTAATCTACCTGGAACCAGAAAAACCTTTCTAGAAGAACCATCTGCTCCTGAGCAGCTACATACAGCAGTAGGGTTTACACCACAGAAATAGCATTTGGAGGGAAAAAAGGCAACTACTAAGCTGCAAGTTACAAAATTAACCCCTTCTATAAATAAAGCTTTGCTTTTAGCTCCTTCCCTCCCACAGCAAAGAAAGCTACACCTTCTGGGTTTATAACACAAACATTTCCCTAGGATAGGACAAGGATGGATGGAAACTGCAGCACAGAAAGTTCCACCTCAATCTCAGGAAGAACTTCTTTACTGTAAGGGTCACAGAGCCCTGGAGCAGGCTGCCCAGAGAGGTTGTGGAGCCTCCCTCTCTGGAGACTTTCAAGCCCCATCTGGATGTGTTCCTGTGTGACCTGTCCTGGATTCTATGGTCCTGCTCTGGCAGAGGGGTTGGACTTGAGGATGTCCAGAGGTCTCTTCCAAGCCCTAACGTCCTGTGAGCCTGTGTGATCCTGGTGTTGATGTGATTTACATGCTCCACCATTATGGGATGGACTTTTCAGCCCAGGCTGTTCAAAGCGCTGTGAACATCTCACGGGGCCCTGCGCACCCCCGCAGCAGAGGACCACCTTCCAGACAAGACCACCGCTGCTGACACAGCACAACAAAGCTGCCAGACAGGAGAACAGCAGCATGGCCCTGGCTCACCTCTCCCCATTCACCGTGATGCCCGTCTCCTTCACCTCCAGGACCACTCCATCGATGGTGGCAGTGAAGTAGATGAGGAAGCCGTTCCTGTTGCTGCGCCTGATCTGGATGTTGAAGTCCTGGTAGCTGTCGTTGCAGTGCGAAGCGAAGGCGTACGTGCAGGTCCCAGGGAAAGTGAACTTCACATGGTCAAAGGTATGGAAGTGGAAATTGCCCCAGGTGGCACATTCACTTCTATTGACAGTAGAGACCTGGACTAAAGAAAGAGCCACAGGAGGAGAGCTCAGACATTTACCCCACATTAAATGCTTTGCCTTTTTTTTCCCCCCCTTCTTTTTCTTCTTTTTGTCTTCATTTCTTTTTCTGTTGTTGAAAAACATGAAAGGAGAGATTTCCAAAGGCAAAAAACATTAAACCCTGAAAGATCCTAGTTTGTGGGAAGGGGTTTAGTCTCACTGACCCATCAAAGTCCATGCCAGAGATACTTCCACTATGAGCAGATGAGCTCAGGCTCCTTTGAAGTTGACAGTGAGAAGCAGAAGAGGTTCAGCTCCCTACCTTACTTATCTACCTAGGAAGAAAATAATAGAATCACAGAACAAAATGCTCTGAGACTGCATGTTTCTTTCCATTGTCTGTAAAGGCTGTTGAGGGTTGCCAAAATAGGTGGCACCTCTCAGCATTTACCCCATAGATGCATCAACACTGTAAGCATCTAAAGTGAAATGAGAGGAGTCCCACCCTGGCTGCCCAGACCTCCTTTCGGCTTGGGAATCCCACCCTGGCTGCCCAGACCTCCGTTCTGCTTGGGAGTCTGTGAGAGACTAAAGCTTGTCTCTCCTGGTGTGACTCAACAAAGATAAAATCCCTTGCTGCTTGCCCAGACGATAGCTGCTGTGCCTTGGGCAGAGCCACTGGAAGGACTTCTGGAAGGTGCAAAGATAACCTTGCTCACGGGACTGCAGCTGGCCTACAACAATGGCCCAAGGGCCCAGCATTCACACCTTCAGGACAAGATCATTTCCAGCCATCAGATACCCCAGGAAAGGACAATGGATTCCCTGATGTGTAAAGGGTGTGTGGGTAGGTAGATGGAGAAGGAGGAGGCGGAGGCCTTCCCCCCTCCATCCAGACGGCTGCCCAAACTCACCTGAGTACACAGAAAGATTTCCTGGGGAACAATGCCTGGACAAAGATGGTTTCCCAGAACGATATCCTGGGGAACAACACCTGAACACTTGCCTGAGGACTAAAAGACTGTATCAAAGACTGGAGCAACTACTGGCTTAAGAGAAGAAAACTGGAGAAGCAAAATGCAGCACCACACGCTGGAAACATCACGGGGCCAACACAACGGATCCTGGGCTCTCCAAACCCTCTCTCCGTGCCCTAAGTTCCGCCTGCTGCAACTCATGGAGCTGAAGAAGCTGCTCAGAGGACCACATCCCTTCTACAGCCAAAGCCTCAGCACCCTTCCTCTACAGACCCAACATCTCCTGCAGCACCGTTTCTCTACAGACTCAAACTGTCTTGGGGGGTGAGGGGTGTGGTAATATAATTCCTTTCCTCTTCTCTCTCCTCTCTCTATTTTCTCTCTCTCCCCTTCTGATCCATCCACTTTATTTATGTCCATCCACTATATTTATGTAATCAATAGTCTAGCTGTTGATATTTTGGCCTGGTTTGTGCCTCTCATTTCACAACACGGGAATATTCATTAAAAACCTGAATCTCTTTCCCTCTCCGGATCGAGACAGAGTCCCACCCTGGCTGCCCAGACCTCCGTTCTGCTGGGAGTCCCACCCTGGCTGCCCAGACCTCCGTTCTGCTTGGGAGTCCCACCCTGGCTGCCCAGACCTCCGTCCTGCTTTGGAAAGCCTGCTTCTTGAAGTCTTGAATTGAGTCTCTTGCAGGAGCTATCATGGGTGGCATGCCTCCTCAAGCAAAAGGGCAGCAGGTGAGGCTGCCACCAGCTGCAGCAGTTGGCTTAAAACTACCTGGTTTTCATCTCTACCAAAAGTCATGCCTTGAACCTTTGAGCTGTAGCTCTTTTGAAGGTATTGATACATGAAAGGCTTATCAGACATCACTTCAGAAAGTAGTTTGCATGCCACTGAGCTGCACAAAGCCTATAGGAATCACCTTGAATCACACAACATATGCTGGCTACAAAATGTTTTCCTTCTAGGCCCATCTGAAAGAGGAATGAAAACAGGCACATTTCTTTGTGTTGAGAATGTAGCACACACAGGAAAACCACCACAGCACCATCCCTTACAGATCAAACCAAACCCAGTCACCGATGCTATCTGTGAACTCAAAAGCATTATTAAATATTCCTACCTAAGAACCAGCCAGGGAACACTGAAAAATGCAGGTCTTGATGATAGAAATGCTCAAGCTGACACAAGCCTGAATGACACAAGCTCAAGTGCCAAGAAATCCTCAGAGAAACAGCTTTTTAAAGGCACTGTGCTGGGGTAGGGTCGTTTGCAGAATCACAGAAACATTCAGGTAGGAAAAGACCCTCAGCATCACCAAATCCAGAGCCATAAACCCTAAACCATAGCCCCAAGCACCACATCCAAACCACCTTTAAATGCACCCAGGGTTGGTGATTCCACGACCTCCCTGGGCAGCACATTCCAGTCCCTCACCACTCTGGCTGGGAAAACTTTTTTCCTACTGTCCAGTCTGAACCTATCCAGTGGCAGCTACAGGCCATTCCCTCTTGTTCCATCACTAAGTAACTGTGAGAAGAGACCAGCAGCAACCTCTCTACAATGTCCTTTCAGGTAGCTGTACAGAGCCATGGGGTCTCCCCTCAGCCTCCTCTTTTCCAGACTAACCATCCCCAGCTCCTTCAGTCACTCTTCATCAGATTTATTCTCCAGACCCTTAATTTAGCATTTTTCTACACAATGATGAGGGCAAATGAGAAAGTTTGCTTATTCCAGGAAGGGGAGTTGCTAGGATTGCTAAGAGAGCCACAACTGTCACATCAGTTGCTTGGCAATTAGAGAACTGGGAAGAGTGTAAGATGTTCAAAACCAAACCAAGAGGCAACAGTGCAGCAGACCACACAAAAATCAGGGTTACAGCCACTGCAGTATTTCATGCTGCTCAGCCAAGCCTGGTAGGTTTTATGGTAACACACTTCTCCCATAGAGGCTGTGTGGGAGATTTGTTGCAGAGGGTGTCAGCCTTTTTTTATGAGAGAGTCTCCTCCTTCAGATTAGTCAGGACATAAAACAGTTGATAAGCTACCCAGTGATATAAAGCAGCAAGTAACACACCTAACTGGTTGGCATTAAGGAGGAAAATGAAGCATCTTAAACAGCACCTGGCATGCCTACAGCTCCTCCATGCATGAGTTCCACATTTTCACAGTGTCACCAAGGTTGGAAGAGACCTCAAAGATCATCCAGTCCAACCTGTCACCACAGACCTCATGACTAGACCATGGCTCCAAGTGCCACATCCAATCCCCTCTTGGATACCTCCAGGGATGGTGAGTCCAACACATTCCAATGATGAACGACTCACTCAGTGAAGAACTTTCTCCTCCCCTCCAGCCTAAACTTCCCTGGCACAGCTTGAGACTGTGTCCTCTTGTTCTGGTGCTGGTTGCTAGAGAGAAGAGATCAACCCCTTCCTGGCTACAACCTCCCTTCAGGGAGTTGTGGAGAGCAATGAGGTCTCCCCTGAGCCTCCTCTTCTGCAGGATAAGCAACCCCAGCTCCCTCAGCCTCTCCTCACAGGGCTGTGCTCCAGACCCCTCCCCAGCCTTGTTGCCCTTCTCTGGACACCTTCAAGTCTCTCAATGTCCTTCCTAAATTGAGGGGCCCAGAGCTGGACACAGGACTCAAGGTGTGGCCTAACCAATGCAGAGTCCAGGGGCACAATGACTTCCCTGCTCCTGCTGGCCACACTATTCCTGATGCAGGCCAGGATGCCATTGGCCTTCTTGGCCCCCTGGGCACACTGCTGGCTCATGTTTAGGCAGCTGTCAATCAGCACCCCTAGGTCCCTCTCTGTCTGGGATCTCTCAGCCACTCTGCCCGAGCCTGTAGCTCTGCCTGGGGTTGCTGTGGCCAAAGTGCAGCCCCTGGCACTTGGACTTGCTGAATGCCATCCTGTTGGCCTCTGCCCATCTGTCCAGTCAGTCGAGGTCCCTCTGCAGAGCCCTTCTGCCCTCTAACTGACCAACACCTGCTCCCAAGTTGGTGTCATCTGCAAATTTGCTGATGACTGCCTCAATCTCCTCATCCAGATCATCAATGCATATATTAAAGAGGATGGGGCCCAGCACTGATCCCTGGTGCCTGGCTGCCAGCTGGCTGTGGCACCATTCACCACCACTCTCTGGGCTCGGCCCTCCAGCCAGTTCCTAACCCAGCTCAGAGTGCTGCTGTCCAAGCCACAAGCTGACAGCTTAGCCAGCAGTTTGCTGTGGGGGACAGTGTCAAAGGCCTTGCTGAAGTCCAGGCAGACCACATCCACAGGCCTCCCCACATCCACCAGGATGAGAAGTCTATTTGTCACCTATGGAGAGCAAACAGTCTGAGAATTAGTTGGTTGGGGTGGGTTTTTTTTTTAACTTACCTATCTGAACTGGTTCTTTGCCTTTGCAACAACTCCAGATTAGACAGAAGATCCAAAATGTCCTCCCCCTTTTTATGTCCATCTTGCCATGGAGCAGTAACTTGAAAATCCTTCCTGGGGAGTGTTTTTTTCTTGGCTTATAGGCAGATTTTTATAGTCCAGGAATCTGGCGTGAGAACAAAGCATTGATGGCAGGGTCCATGAAAGGTGGAGCTTCATTCAGTTTTCTTTCAGTGGTTCATGTTCAGCACCCAGCAGCCTCCTGCCTTTGAGACAAGAGAGGTCTCCAGTTCCCTCTTGCTTTATGTGGAGGCAGTGCCATCTTTTTCTTATTTCCTTTCTTTAATAGAGGTTCCCCCCAGCCCCACCCCTCCGGTGTTGCCTTTTCTTTGGCAGCGGTGGCTTTTCATAGCATCTGATCAGTGACAAGCAATCATTGCCCTCTTCCAGAGCTTCTCTCAGGCTTGCACATCAGCTCAAGAAAGAAAAAGAGTGTTTTGTTGCCTCTGCTAGCTGGAGGGCAACTTCTAAATGTTGAAGCAAAAAGTTTTGCAAGGGCAAGCATAACACATGGTTTCTTTAGAGCAAGATCTCTTGGCAGGAGGGTGATAGCCTTTAAGAAGGGAATCCAAAGTGGTTTACAAAAAAAGGCCAGGGATTTACTGCTTCAACAGACCAGGAATGACATTGGCCCACAAAGTGCAGACTGCTCACCTCCTCTGCACAAAAGGGCTCTCATTGCACCAGGCAGAGGTGGGAAGTGAATTTCTTCTTTATGCACACACAGGTGGTAGCTTCCCCAAACAGCAGAAAGGAGCAGTGCCCAAGTCCCACCAAAATGTAGATCACTATTCATCCTTTTGCCTCCTAAAGTATGCCATCAAGGGGTCCCTTGGTGCTCTCAAAGAGCTTTTACACCCCACCAGAAACTCATGAGACATCCTGGTGGGTCAGCCACGAGCTGATCTACATCCCTCTGCAGGGCAGTTCTTTGATCTCTTGTCACGGATGCTTGATGTCAGCAATGTTAGGGTCTCACTCAGAGATTTGCTTGCTCTGTGGGCACAAGCTGGCCCAGCATTTCTCTACCTTATCCATGCCATGAGGGAAATGCTCCTGCATGGAGGAGGCCTCTCACCTAGTCCCAGCAGATCAAACATGGATAGCAGACATTCCTATACTTCCAACTGCTCCATGTCCCTTTGGGAATACACTAATGCCAGTAGCAAGTGGGCACAAATACAGTTTAAAGTGGACTTAGGTTTCCCCCTTGTTGGAAGTCCTCAGGTTGAGCCTGTCCTTGCACTCACTGGGAAGCTTTTTAGCTGGTTTGCAGGCACCAAGCTGGTCTGTAAGAACTGCATCTTGCTCACTGCCCTACCAACCTTCCCAGCATCTACCAAGTATCCTAAAGCTGTTCCCCCTGAGCTGCTTTCTAAGTGACTTCCAGAAGTGCAGGTGCAAACCTCTGCCAGAGAGAGATTTGCTGCTGCTCTTGCTCTTATGAAAACCCTGTGAGAGCATTGTGTGGTGCATGAAACATGAGTTCATGTTACCCCTTTCCCACTGTCCTTGCCCCATTAGTTCCATTGTCAGCCTCACTGGAGGCAGGGCACCACTGGAAGGTAAAGTCTGTTCTTGAAGCCCTGCCAGTTTGGCTGGGATACAGAACTGACACGCTTCATGGCACAGGTGATGGAAGTAGGAGGCTTCTGCTGCCTTCCCTTTTAACCACAAGGCATCTTGCCTGCTGATCTCCATCCAAATGCTTACAAAGACACCCAGCAGAATATCTAGTAATAGATAAACCAAAGCAGGACAACCTGACATTGTAGGCATGAGTATGATCTGGAACCAAATCCAGTGCACATTCCCAAGGTGATTCACATTCAGCAGATTCCTAAGGTGACTTTCAAACTGAGTTCTTCAGCTCACAGAACAGTGCTGGGGAAGGGCTGTGAAGCTCCAGAGAGAAAGCACATAGGTCAGTAGACTACTGACAAAGAGTTGAAAGCTATCAGTTTTCTCAAACCAAAGCTGGTGTCAAAATTCAAATGCAGAACTCTGCTGAGTTTGTTTGTTCTTAGTTATGGTCCTCTTCCATTCCCACCCAGGCAAGCAAGGCACCTGTTTAACTCATTTTGGTATGAGAGAAGAAAATTACAAACCACAAACAGGATTCTAGAAGTAAGAGTTCTGGCCCTAGAGGAAAAATCTCTTTATTCCCAGTGGGCAGAACAAAAGCAGCAGGAAGTACCTTCCAAAATCACCCTTCAGGTTGGAGTAGTCCTTAGTTGGCAAAGGCATGGAGGCTGACCACTGAGACTCCCAGCCCTTTGCCTTCTGCCTGTGGGGTGGTTTAGGGGCATGTCAGCATGGGCAGGAGCTCAGGCTTAATTTTCCCCTGCAAGCCCTGCTTAGCACCTAGGGCCCTGAGCAGAGCATGGATAGCACACGTTAAAACTGCCCAGGGAACATCAACTCATGCAATTGCTTCATCTGAAAGGGATCCCTCTTATGATCAAGTCCAAGCATTGACCTAACAGCACTATGGCCTCTTTTAAAGCACATCCCTCAGCACCACATCAACGCAGCTTTTAAACCTCTTTAAGGATGAAGACTCCACCAAGGCCCTGAGGAGCTTGTCCCAGGGCTTGACAACTCTTTTAAGGAAGAAATAGATCCTCATGACCAAACTAAACTTCCCCTGGTGCAACTTGAGGCAATTTCCTCTCAACATATCACTTGTTACTATGGAGATGAGACCAACCCTCACCTGGCTCCAACCTCCTTTCTGAGAGTTGTAGAGAGCAAGGTCTCCCCACAGCCTCCTCTTCTCCAGGTTAAACACCCCCAGTTCCTTCAGCTGCTTCTCACCAGCCCTATTCTCCAGACCCTTCACCAGCCTGGTTGCTCTTCTCTGGACCCACTCCGACACCTCAATATCCTTCCTGGAGTGAAGAGTCCAAAACTGAACTCAGGGCTCAATGTGTGCCTCACCAGTGCTGAGTGCAGGGGGATGATCCCTGCCCTGATCTTGCTGGCCACACTATTCCTCATCCAGGCCAGGATGCTGGTGGCCTTCCTGGCCTCACAGAACCACAGAATGTTAGGGGTTGGAAGGGACCTCGAAGGATCATCCAGTCCAACCCCCCTGCCACAGCAGGATCACCTAGAGCAGATCACACAGGAACTCCTCCAGGTAGGTTTTTGGATATCTCCAGAGAGGAGACTCCACAACCTCTCTGGGCAGCCTGCTCCAGGGCTCTGTCCCACTCACAGCAAAAAACTTTTTCCTCCTGTTTCCATGGAGCTTCCTATGCCTCAGCTCCCACTGGCTCATGTTCAGCTGCTTGCCAATGAAACACGTAATTCCTGCAACCACCATCCACTTCTGCTCCTCTCACCAGGGGATGAACCATCAGGCACCAGGGATCCTCCCCTGAGCAAAGCAAGAGCACTTCTCTTGCTACCCAGAGCAAGAGGACACACCAGTCCCCTCGCTCCGGTCCTGGCCACTGCCTTACCTCAGCTTCTCTGCTCTGTCACTTTTGCCATTCCTTGGGGTGCAGAGCTCCTGTCAGTGACTAAGCAGAGCTGCTGCTCCCGGCTCCTCCTCAGAAAGCACTGGATGCTTCCATCCCCTGCGGTGCTTTCAGGGCCACCCTGACAGAGGAAGGATATTTGCATTCAAATGAAGCTTTTTTACGTGCAAGTGTGGCAACACTGAGGGCCTCGGGAGAAACACAAGGGAGCTTTGGAGAAGGAAGTGTGGCTTAAGAGGAAGCAGGTGAGGATGCTGATCACTGGCCACTGAATCCCTGCTGCCCCAGGAGCACAGCTTAGAGCTATTCTCCCTGCAGAGGTGGGGGATTAAGTAACTCTTCCCCTTAGCGGGCCCCGGGGGCTTTCACTCTGCTGCAGCTGCTCCAGCAAGAAGAACAATTCCTCTTGGCCCTGTTGCAGCCCATTTCATGGATCATTTGCCATTAAAGGGTATGTGAGTTCAGTAAACACTTCAGGTAAATATTAACTGCACTTCGCTATCACCACTGACTCACTGGAGATAAACCATCACCAAGCTAGTGCAGTACACCTCTGACTCACAGCTGGGATGTTTTTTGAGGCAAACTTGGTAAAGAGGCACTCAAATGGAGGGCATCTGGTGGCCACAAAGGTGGTCAGAGGGCTGATCCTATGAGGACAGGCTGGGAGTGTTGCAGCTGTTCAGCCTGGAGAAGAGAAAGCTCCAGGGAGACCTTAGAGCTTCATGTCAGTATCAGAAGGGGACCTAGAGGAAGGCTGGGGAGGAACTGTTCAGAAGGACCTGTGGGGATAGGATGAGGGGCAAGAGCTTGAAACTGGAGCAGGGGAGAATATAAGGAGAGAGTTATTTACAATGAGAGTGGTGAGACACTGGAACAGGTAGCCCAGGGATGTGGTTGAGGCTCCATCCCTGGGGACATCCAAGGTTACACTTGCTGTGTCCCTGGGCAGCCTGCTCTAGCTGGAGGAGTCCCTGCTGCCTGCAGGGGAGTTGATCAAGATGCCCTTTGAGGCTCCCTTCCAAACTGATGCATTCTGTAATTCTTAATGCTGTTCATAGCCAAGCAGCAGCCTGAAGCCTGGCAGCTCTGTTTACATCACACTTCTCTGTCAGAAGGTGATCCCATATGCAGCAGAGTGCTGAGGCTACCAAGACTTCCATAACACACCAGCAAGGGTCAGCCCAAAACATGGTAGGCTTCATCTTGGAAATCCTCTAATATTCCAGTTCACAGAATTAACCAGGTTGGAAAAGACCTTCGAGATCATGAAGTCCAACCTATGACCCAACACCATCTGATCAACTAAACCATGGCACCAAGTGCCTCATCCAGGCTCTCCTAAACACTTCCAGGGATGGTGACTGCACCACCTCCCTGAGCAGCACATTCCCATGGCCTGTCTCTCTTTCTGTGAAGAATTTCTTCCTGACATCCAGCCCAGACCTCCCTTGGTGCAGCTTGAGACTGTGTGCTTTCATCTGTCACTGCTTGCCTGGGAGAAGAGACCAACCCCCAGCTGGCTACAACCTCCCTTCAGGGAGTTGTAGACAGCATTAAGGTCTCCCCTGAGCCTCCTCTTCTCCAGGCTAAGTTCATTTCAAGCAAAGCTGGTTGAGCCTCTAACAATGTAAATCCACTACCAAATGGTGTTTTATAAGCCTACAGTAACTTCATTGACAACTTAGTGCTAATTAGGGAAACAATTAATCTAGATTTGGTATCCTGCCCTTTTGTGCCAATAATCCACCTGATGAGCACACTTGGCAAAAGGTGTAACATACCTGATGGTTACAACACTTATTGGCACCTTCTAAACTGTCAGAAGAACTACAGAACAGCAGGGGCTTTATTTTTATCCTTGGCATAATCCCATCAAAGGAAATTCACCTCGAGGATTTATTTGGTCCACCAGGTTTGCATCCACTGCAGAGATTGAAATGGTATAAAGTAGTCTGTAGCAGGCAGAGGAAAAGCAGAAGTTGGATCTCTGTCATTAATAGTCAGAAACCAGAATGGTGGGGATTGGAAGGTACCTCTGGAGATCAGTTTAGTTTCATAGTTTCAGTTAGGGTTGGAAGGGAGCACAAGGATCATCTAGTTCCAACCCCCCTGCCATGGGCAGGGACACTCTACCCTAGATCAGCCTGGCCAGAGCCTCATCCAGCCTGGCCTTATACACCTCAAGGGACAGGGCCTCAACCACCTCCCTGGACAACCCATTCCAGGGCCTCACCACCTTCATGGTGAAGAACTTCTTCCTCACATCTAGCCTGAATCTCCCCACCTCCAGCTTCATTCCATTCCCCCTGGTCCTATCACTCCCTGAGATCCTGAGCAGTCCCTCCCCAGCCTTCCTGTAGCCCCCTTCAGATCCTGGAAGGCCACAATGAGGTCACTTGGGAGCCTTCTCTTCTCCAGCCTGAACAGCCCCAACTCCTTCAGTCTGTCCTCACAGGAGAGGTGCTCCAGCCCTCTGACCACGAGATCATCCAGTCCAACCCCCCCTGTCAAAGCAGGGGCACCCACAGCAGCTTGCCCAGGATCATGATGTTCTGGTGGGTTTGGAAATCTCTCCAGAGAAGGAGACCCTCCACAACCTCTCTGGGCAGCCTGCTCCAGGGCTCCAGCAACCTCACAGCAATGAAGGTTTTCCTGCTGCTCAGTTGGAACCTCCTGGGTGCCCACTGCCCCTTGTCCTGTCCCTGGGGCACCACTGACAAGAGTCTGGCCCCAGAAGCTCGCAGCAGTGCTTCAGCAGCCTCAGTAAAGAGGACTCTTCATAGTTTCATAGTTTCAGTCAGGGTTGGAAGGGACCACAAGGATCATCTAGTTCCCATGGGCAGGGACACCCCACACTAGATCAGGCTGGCCAGAGCCTCATCCAGCCTGGCCTTAAACACCTCCAGGGACAGGGCCTCAACCACCTCCCTGCACAACCCATTCCAGGGCTTCACCACTCTCATGGGGAAGAACTTCCTCCTCCCCTCCAGCCTGAATCTCCCCACCTCCAGCTTCAGTCCATTCCCCCTAGTCCTAGCACTCCCTGATAGCCTGAAAAGTCCCTCCCCAGCCTTCCTGTAGCCCCCTTCAGATCCTGGAAGGCCACAATGAGGTCACCTGGGAGCCTTCTCTTCTCCAGACTGAACAGCCCCAACTCCTTCAGTCTGTCCTCACAGCAGAGGTGCTCCAGCCCTCTGCTCCTCCTCCTGGCCCTGCTCTGGACACCTTCCAGCCCCTCCAGATCCCTCTTGGCATAGGGGCTCCAGAACTGGAGGCAGTACTGCAGGTGGGGTCTCCCCAGGGCTGAGCAGAGGGGGAGAATCCCCTCCCTTGCCCTGCTGGCCACACTTCTCCTGCTGCAGCCCAGGATCTCCTCGGTATTTGAATTCTGGCAGAAGATGGTTGGGTGTGGTTTTTGTCATTTTGCTGTAGAATGAACACAAAACTCCTTACCCCCTCATCCTGCCATGGGGTTCCTTGGCTTTTCCTGACCTAACCAAGGCTGCTGGTTACCCCTGTTTGCAAGGAACCAATTAATAATGGCTTTAATATCACAGAATGGCTTAGTTTGGAAGGGACCTGTGTGGCTGCCACTTTCTGTGGGTTTCTTGGTTTGGGGTTGGTTATTTTGTTTGTTTGTTTGCTTGGGTGGGTTGGGTTTTTTTTCCCAAGCAGATGTAGATCTTTCAAACTCCACAATCAGGGAGTAATGACATGGCTGATTGGTGTTTGTGCACACAGGTCTCATTGACCTACTGGCACTTCCTCGCATTAGAAAGACTCCCTGCATAGAAAGCCACCTCCTCAGGAGGTTGGGCCATCCAGATGTTCCCCCAGGGATCAGTGCTGGGCCCCATCCTGTTCAATAGCTTTATTGATGGTCTGGATGAGGGGATTGAGTCCATCATCAGTAGATTTGCAGATGACACCAAGCTGGGGGGGCAGGAGTTGATCTGTTAGAGGGCAGGAGGGCTCTGCAGAGGGACCTTGTCAAGGTGGACAGATGGGCAGAGTCCAATAGGATGGCATTCATCAAGTCCAAGTGCCAGGTGCTGCACTTTGGCCACAACAACCCCAGGCAGTGCTACAGGCTGGGGTCAGAGTGGTCCTTTCCTTGAGGTCCTTTCCAACCCTGACAATTCTGTGGTTCCACACCTTTCTTAAAAGCAGTTTCTTCTCCATGGATGCCAAGACAGTTCAGGAGGGGCCACTGCCTACTGAATACTGCAGTCCAGCTGAGCCTGAAATCACATGCAGTTACATGCCCAGTAACCACTGAATCATAGAATGGCTTAGGCTGGAAGAGACCTTAGAGATCTAACCTCCCTGCCAGGGCAGGGATGACTCTCAGCTTGCCCAGATTGCTCAAGGCCTCATCTCACCTGGCCTTGAACATCTGCATGGAGGGGGCATCCATAACTTCTCTGGACAATCCATTGCAGAGCCTTGCCACTCTCTTAGTGAACCACATCCACCATGAAGGAAAGTTTCTGCAGGGCAAAATAGGAGAGGTGGGACAGGGAACAGGTTGAGGAAGCATCTAAGCAGCCTTAGCCTGCTTGTTGGTTGTTGTTTTTTCCCCTAAATTGGACTTCTGCTTTGTCCTCACTAAGGAACTGATCTAAGACTCCATCAGAGCATTTTGTCCAGAGAAAGGCAACAAAACTGGAGATAGGTTTTTAACTCAGGTCTTGCAAGGAGTGACTGAGGGAGCTGGAATTGGTCATCCTGGAGAAGAGGAGGCTGAGGGGAGACTTTCTTGCTCTCTACAGTTCCCTGAAAGGAGGTAGAAGCTAGCCTGGGAGGTGTCCAGTCAGGAAAACAGTTCAGAGAATCACAGAATATTAGGAGTTGGAAGGGACCTCTAGAGTTCATTGAGTCCAACCCCTCTTCAGGATCATCTAGGGCAGGCTGCACAGGAAGACACCCAGGCAGGTTTTGAAAGTCTCCAGAGAAGGGGGGTGGTTGTGGTATCCTGAAAAGACTGAGGTAATGTAGGAAATGTGGCCTGGGAAGAGGGCTGCTTAGCCTGAGGGTCTTGTCCTGCCTTAACATACCCCTAACCCTCAAAGCTCCTGCTGGGGTATTTCAGATATGGTACAGCAATGTTACAGCTATTTAAATACATTTCTCTTCTTGTGGAGCCTACAGCTTAGGACAATTTTCTTTCCTATAATCTTAGAGTTTTGAGGTCTGTTTCTGCCTCTTTTCCCAGGATCTGTGTTTGCTTTTCTAAACAAGCTCCAGCAGTGTCTAACAAGCACAGGAACTACAGGATTAGTTACAAAGGGCTTTGCCTTTGCTGAAGTCCTTTCACCAGGGTTTATGTGCAGGGTTGCAAGCCCTTAGCTCAGTGAAGTGTGGCTTAGCAAAGTGTAATTCAACAGTAAGCAGGCCAGCAGAAAACTGTCCAACAGTTTTGTGCTCCCCAGTTCAAGAGAGACACAGATCTACTGGAGAGATTCCAGTGGAGAGCTACAAGGATGATGGTCTGGAACATCTAGTCATTGTGTCCCTGGACTCAGCACTGGTTAGGCCACACCTTGAGTCCTGTGTCCAGTTCTGGGCCCTTCAGTTTAAGAAGGACATTGAGACTCTTGAATGTGTCCAGAGAAGGAAAGTGAGGCTGGGGAGAGGCCTCGAGCACAGCCCTATGAGGAGAGGCTGAGGGAGCTGGGGTGGCTTAGCCTGGAGAAGAGGAGGCTCAGGGGAGACCTTACTGCTGTCTACAGCTACCTGAAGGGAGGTTGTAGCCAGGAGGGGGTTGGTCTCTTCTCCCAGGCAAGCAGCACCAGAACAAGAGGACATATTCTCAAGCTGTGCCAGGCAAAGTTTAGGCTGGAGGTGAGGAGAAAGTTCTTCTGAGAAAGAGTAATTGGCCATTGGGATGTGCTGCCCAGGGAGGTGGTGGAGTCACCATCACTGGAGGTGTTCAAAAAAGGCTTGGATGTGGCACTTGGAATCATGGTTTAGTTCTCAGGAGGTCTTGGGTGACAGGCTGGACTTGATGATCTTTGAGGGCTTTTCCAACCTTACTGATTGTATGATTCTATGATCTCTCCTATGAAGAAAGACTGAGAGCCTTGGGGCTGTTGAGTCTCGAGAGGAGAAGGTTGAGAGGGGATCCTATCAGTGTCTATAAATACCTGAGGGGTGGGTGTCAGGATGAAGGTGCCAGGCTCTTTGCAGTGGTGTCCAGTGATAGGACAAAGAACAATAAGTACAAAGTGGAACACAGGGGTTCCATCTCAATGTGAGGAGAAACTTCTTCACTGTGAGACTGACAGAACCCTGGAGCAGGCTGCCCAGAGAGGCTGTGGAGTCTCCTTCTCTGGAGAGATTCCAAACCTACCTGGGCATTGCAACCGTGGGCAGCCTGCTGTGGGTGCCCTGCTTCAGCAGGGGGTTGGACTGGATGATCTCCAGAGGTCTCTTCCAACCCCTTCCATGCTGGGATTCTGGAGGAGCAAAAGTGCTGCTCACAGCACTACTGCTCTCATTGTAGGCATACACAGCTAAAGCTTCTTTCCTTTGTTTCTCTCCAGAAGTCTTAGCTGTGGTTTTCTCTGCTGGGCAATGTTTATTCTGTTCCATTTTGTCACCCAGTTCCAATGGAAGTAAAGGTGCAAAGCAAACTGCAAAGTAAACTGCAAAGTTCTAAGGTGACTAGGAGTGCAGAAAGGGCTGGAGGTTTGACACGAACAGTTTGACCTGGAACTGCCAAGCACTTGTGAGCAAGAATTCACTGCCACTGCCCACTTGGGAGCCTGCTCGTGGGCAGCACTGACCCAGCACCTAACCTGGTGGGGCTGCTCTGATCCAGCACTCTGCATGCCTGTGAATTCATCCCAGAGTGATTACTTCTCTCTGCTTACTAGGAGGATACAAGTGTCTGTAGGGAAACAGCAGCATTCTTTCTTCTCAGGGGTAAAAGCCTCTGCTTGATGAAGCACAGACTCCCTTTTGGAGGCAGCTTGCCTATTTTTGTGTCCAAAATGAGTTTGCATTCGTAGCCAGAGACTGCCCTGTAGTGGTGAAGCCAAAATTTGCAGCCTCTCTGATTCTCAGACAGGATCTTTTGCCTCCCTTCTGCCAAAGTAGTCAGCCCATCAGAAAAAGGGACACAAGAGGCCTTCATTACAGAGTGGAAGAAAAGCCTGAAGCAAAGATTTTCATCTGCATCTGGGTGGAGGCAATCCCAGGCACAAATCCAGGCTGGGCAGTGACTGGCTGGGGAGCAGCCCTGAGGAGAGAGCCTTGGGGGTGCTGGGGGAGGAGAAGCTCCCCAGGAGCTCTCAGGGTGCACTTGCAGCCCGGAAAGCCAAGCAGAGCCTGGGCTGCAGCAGGAGAAGTGTGGCCAGCAGGGCAAGGGAGGGGATTCTCCCCCTGAGCTTCCTCTTCTCCAGGCTAAGCAACCCCAGCTCCCTCACCCTCTCCTCACAGGGCTGGGCTCCAGACCCCTCCCCAGCCTCATTGGCCTTCTCTGGACATGTTCAAGTGACTCAATGTCCTTCTTAAATTGAGGGGCCCAGAACTGGGCACAGGACTCAAGCTACTTTGGGTACCCTGAGAAGGAAGACTTCCTTTTCTGAGTGAGTGCACATTTTTGCTCATCTCTCTCTAGACAGTGTTGATGGACAGAGGAAAGGCAGCTGATGTCATCTGTCTGCACTTGGGTAAAGCATTTGACACTGTCCCCCATGACATCCTGGCCTCTAAAGTGGAAAGACATGGATTGGATGGGTGGACCACCCAGTGAAAAAGGAATTGGCTTGATGGTTGTACTCAGAGTGATAGCCAATGGCTTGGCAACTACATGGGAACAGGAGTGGTGCTCTTCTGGGCTTGTAATGAGACTGGTGCTGTTTAACTTCTTTGCTGGTGACATGGACAGGAGGGATCTTCACAGAAAGAGTAATTGGCCATTGGAATGTGCTGCCCA
The DNA here is from genome assembly GCA_015227895.2 of Colaptes auratus. Taxonomy (NCBI): domain Eukaryota; kingdom Metazoa; phylum Chordata; class Aves; order Piciformes; family Picidae; genus Colaptes; species Colaptes auratus. The sequence goes on along the minus strand of CM037647.1, from coordinate 2,156,348 downwards.
GGGAGGTGGTGGAGTCACTGTCCCTGGAAGTGGTCAAAAAAAGATTGGATGTGGCACTTGAAGCCATGGTTTAGTTAGTCATGAGGTATTGGGTGATAGGTTGGACTTGATGATCTCTGAGGTCCTTTCCAACCTTACTGATCCTATGATCAAGGCACCCTCAGCATGCTTACCACTTAGACCAGGCTATGTGGGGTGGTCAACATGCTGGAAAGAAAAGATGTCACCCAGAGGGCCCTTTGATAGGCTTGACAGGTGGTAGGCCAGTGCCAATCTGATCAAATTCAATAAAACTAAGGGCAAGGTCCTGCACCTGGGTCAGGGCAACCCCAAGCACAAGTACAGGCTGAGAGATGAGTGAATGAAGAGCAGTCCTAAGGAGAAGGACTTGGAGGTGCTTGGGGGTGAAAGGTTGGACATGAAGCAGTAATGTGTGCTCATAGCCCAGCCCCAGTGATGATGTCCTGGGCTGATCCCCAGCAGTGTGGGCAGCAGGGGCAGGGAGGGGATTCTGTCCCTCTGCTGTGCTCTGCTGAGACCTCCCCTGCAGTGCTGGGGCAGCTCTGGAGTCCTCAGCACAGACAGGGACCTGTTGGAGCAGGACCAGAGGAGGCCACAGCAATGCTGGCAGGGCTGGAAGCCCTCTGCTGGGAGGCCAGGCTGAGAGAGTTGGACTTGGTCAGCCTGGAGAGGAGAAGGCACCAGGAGACCTTAGAGCATCTGTGCAGTATTCGAAGGGGGCTACAGGAGAGATGCAGAGGGACTTTCCACAAAGGCATGAAGTGACAGGACTGGGGGTAGCAGCTTCAAACTGCAAGAAGCTGAATTTAAACTAGACATTAGGAAGAAATTCTTCCCCAGGAGGGTGGTGAGGGCCTGGAAGAGGTTGGCCATGGAAGCTGTGAAGGCTCCAAACTTAGAAGTGTTGAAATCCAGCTTGGCTGGGACCTTGAGCAACCTTGTGTAGCAGGAGTTGTCCCTGCCCTGTGTCAGGTGATTTGGAACTAGGTGATCTTTCAGGTCCTTTCCAACCCAAACCATTCTTTGGCATTGTTCTGGCAGCCAGCATCAACTTCTGCCACACCTTATGTGTCCTCCTGATGCTTCAGCTTTTAAGGAGCCAGAAACAGAGCTTAACACTTAGGGAACAAGTCAGGTGACTTCCTGTAACATCAGGTAGGTCTTGTCTCATCTTTTCAAACTCAGGCTCATCAAGACCACACATGAATAAGTCCAAAGCCCCTGTGTTTTGAGATATGCTTTTTTAATCATTCAGAGGAAATCAGGTGATTGTGAAAGGCCCCAAAAGGCCATGCACCAGCGGGAAGAATACGAATTTGTGTCCTTCTTTCGTCCACAAATAAATAGAGCAGCGCTAACAATGCACAGAGAACAAACAGGGTACAGAAACCAGGCAAATGCAAAGGTCAGCATGAGCCAAGGAAGAGGAGAATGGTGCATAGGCCTTTTAGATCACTGTTGAAGGGATTTTTCTCCTTCATTTGGAGGCTAAGCTGATGGCCCTCTTGAGACGGTTCAGAGCGCTCGCGGCGTCGTTTTCTTCCCTGCTCTGCTTCTCCTGTGGGATTTTGCACTCAGTGTCTTGACAGCTGCAGCTCTCCACATATATGTACTTATGTGTGATGGTCTGCCCGTTGGGGCATTGCAGTGTCACTTCCTTCATTGTAGCCTTTGATTCCCTGCAGCAGGAACAGCTGTGGTCCATGGAATTGGCCTCAACAGAGTACCTGTTAAGATAGGAAGTGGCAGCGTTACCCTGTGCCAGCGGCCAGCAGAGAGGAGCAAATGAGGCACAGAACTCCTGTGACAAGTTTGGAATAGAACCATAGAATCACTTGGTTTGGAAGAGACCTTTAAGATCACAGAATCACAGAATCAATCAGGTTGGAAGAGACCTCCAAGATCATCAAGTCCAAGCATTCACCCAACCCTAACTAATCAACCAGACCATGGCACTAAGTGCCCCATCCAGGCTCTTCTTAAACACCTCTAGGGACACTGGCCATACCCCCTCCCTGGGCAGCCCATCCCAAAGGGCAATCTCTCTGTCTGTGAAGAACCTCTTGCTAAGATCAAGCCTAAACTTTCCCCTGCCCAGCTTGAGTCTGTGTCCTCTTGTTCTGGTGCTGGCTGCCTGGGAGAAGAGACCAACCCCCCAGCTGGCTGCAACTTCCCTTAACCCAGCACTGCCAAGTCACCACTAACACACACCCTTCAGCCAACATCTACATATAATTTAAGACCTGTAGAAGAGCCACAGCTGTGGCTAAGTGCTAAGCTCCCATGACAGAGCAGCAGTTACAACAATGTGCTTTTAAAATTCATTGCATTTCCTGAGACTTCCTTCTGCCAAACCAATTAGTCCTAGAAAAAAAAACACCCAGGCAGTTCTATGAACTCAGCTTCCCTAGGGAAGTGTTGAAGGATGTCCACAATTAAAGGCAGATAAAGCCCTGACCTGAATAAGGAAACTGTGTAGGTGAGTGGCTGTAATGCCATCTACAGTGGCATCACATCCATCAGTTGGCTACAAGGGTTATGATTGCCTCCCATGAATCCCAGTGCACACCCCAGTACTAACAGGAAGGGGAAGCACCAGCTCTCTCCATTCCCATCTCACACTGAAGGATTGTTTCCAGCCTTGTGTTCATCAGCTTCCCAAGCACCATTCCTAACCAGCAGAATCTGTCAACACCAGGCTATGAACTGTGTCAAGACTCCTCCTTTCCTCATGTTTGTGTGCAGAGGCAACCACTGCCAGACTCTAAGATGCTAAGGGATTTCCACACACTGACATCCCCCCTGGCTAATGGGGGTTCAGCCTGAGATGGGGCCAAGGGGCAATGGTTTGAAACTCGAGCAGGGGAAATTCAGGTTGGACATCAGGAGGAAGTTCTGCACAATGAGTGTGGTGGGACCCTGGAACAGGTTGCCCAAGGATGTGGCTGAGGCCTCATCCCTGGAGACGTTCAAGATAAGACTTGATGTGGCCTTGGGCAGCCTGCTCTAGTTGGAGATGTCCCTGATGCCTGCAGGGGGGTTGGAGAAGATGTCTTTCGAGGGTCCCTTCTAATCCAACACTTTCTGTGGATCAGCTTTGTCCCATGTAATATGCCCTGTGGCATATTCAGTGACAGTTTCTCTGAGGAGCAAGAATCCTATTCCTCCTGTGTTTTAGTAGCTCAGTCCCAGGCATCCTACTAGCCACTTTCTTAGAGACATTTCCTCATGGAGTCTCCTGTTTCAGAGAAAATCCTAGAGTGAAACTACTCTACTAACACCACTCCTACAGCACTGCTTTTCTAATTTCTTTACTGGGCAAAAACTGTGCAATGTTTGACTCTTCCTTTAAAGGATGTAGGTACATTTCATTTTGGATGTTAGTCTTTGAGAAGCAGGTTTTCGGTTTAGGGACATCAAGCTTGGCTGCTCTCTAGGCTCCTTCCCACCACAGGAAATAACCCATGTTGTGGTGGTTTCAAGCCAAGATGGTCTGACACAGATGACAGCTGGACATTAATGGATGAGTAGACCTCACCATAGAATCATAGAATGGTCCAGGATAGAAGGGACCTCCAAAGGTCCTCCAGTACAACCCCCTCTGCAGTCAGCAGGGACATCCCTAACTAGATCAGGCTGCCCAGGGCCTCGTCGAGCCTCACCTTGAATATCTGGAGGGAAGGAGCCTCAACCACCTCCCTGGGCAACCTATTCTAGCGTTGTACCACCCTCATGGTGCAGAACATGTTCCTAACATCCAATCTAAATCTGCCCTTCTCTAGTCTGAAGCCCAAAACAATGTAATACACTTCTCTGCTCTGTATTGAAACAAAACAACTGTTCAATCACAGACTTCATGACTTTATGCCCATGATGTGGCAAGCAGGTTCCAGGTCTTCTACCATTCTGTAGCCTGCCTATTTATTGTTCCTTTTATATAAACAAGCTCAGTGCCAGCAGAGCTGAAATCTCATTGTTCTATCAGTTTACTCACATGGAGAAGGTTCCACATGTTCCTTCACACTCAGTCATGACAACTCTCTCCAGAGAGCGGCAGCCCTTGTAGACGAGGAAGTCAGTCCTGTGGCGGACAGAGCACGGCGTGGGGCTATCCAGAGGTGCACCTACAGGGAAAGAGCAGAAAACACTTCCAGTGAAATAGCTCCAGGAGTTCCCTGCAGCTCAGCACTCTCTGGGCTTCACTAATGCACTCCAGGTATTGTCTTCAGTGCGCTTTCTGCTTTGGTTTAAACTTGCCTGGAGAGATCAGACAGTGAATGCTTGGAAGAACAACTACCAGTTATAGAAGTGTCTATTTAAATGGAATCATAGAATTGTTAGGGTTGGAAGGGACCTCAAGGATCAGCCAGTTCCAACCTCCCTGCCATGGGCAGGGACACCTCACACTACAGCAGGTTGCTCACACTACAGCAGGTTGCTCACAGCCACATCCAGCCTGGCCTTTAAAGCCTCCACGGATGGGACTTCTACCACCTCCCTGGGCAACCCGTGCCAGTGTCTCACCATCCTCATGGGGAAGAACTTCTTCCTAACATCCAATCTGAATCTACCCACTTATAGTTTTGCTCCATCCCCCCCAGTCCTATCACTCCCTGACACCCTCAAAAGTCCCTCCCCAGCTTTCTTGTAGGCCCCTTCAGATACTGGAAGGCCACAAGGTCTCTTTAAAGCCTTCTCTTCTCCAGGCTGAACAACCTTAACTCCCTCAATCTGTCCTCATAGGAGAGGTGCTCCAGCCCTCTAATCATCCTTGTGGCCCTTCTCCAACCTCTGTGGCTGGAAAATGGTTGATTCAAGAGGAAAACTCATTCCCTGTGCTGTCGGTTCAGGTATACTTACAGGTCCTGCAGCAACCGTTGGGCAAGAATGTGATGGTTCCCTAAAAGAACAAAGAAAGAAGAGAAATGATATTATTTTCTTTCCCTGTATTAAGGAGGCTTTTAGGCCAATAACTGAGGAGAGCAACTCCTCAGCAGCTGGAAACAATCAAAGGAAACTGCACTATTAATCTCTTTCCCCATATTTTAAGGCAGTAACTGAGGCGAGCAGCTGGAAACAACCAAAGAAATCTGTAGCACTGATCCGAATAATCCAGACTTGAAGACTATCAGTCTGCAAAGGCCTGTGATAATAAAGATAATGCTTTGAAGGAACTCTACAAAGTTGCCATTGTGCATTTTTTTTTCCTCAGAACCAATCCTAAAAACTATTTTCTGGGAGATCTCTGCATCTGAAGGGTGGTACTGGCAGCCTGCAGGGGGATCAGCTTGCAGCATTCAAGAGAACATGGTTCTTGTAAAGACTGCACAGAGCAGTCAGCAAGGCGTCTGTGTCTCAGTCCTGAGCAGTGTTTTGGCTTCTGAGAGACAGCTGCCAGCTACAAGCCTTGAATTCTCACCCATATCTCTTATTTTGTGCACCCTATAGATCTGTGCAGGGTGCAGCAGAAACTTCCATCCTGGGGACTGGGAAACTTTGGTGAGAGGTCATCAAGAGCTTAACCTGCCTTCCCTTGCTAGTTAGGTGTCTGAACTGGACTGAAGCAATCTCTGCACTTGAGTAGGGGGTAAGTTTTCCCTGTTCACTTACAGGTTTGCAGCTTTCCTCACTGAATGCTGGGCAGGTGATCTCAGATGTGGAGGAGATGAACTGGTCCTGGATATTTATACAGCTGTAGATGGTGCAGTTGTTGCTAGGATCGTTTTTGAACTCTCCAGGCTGCAAGCAAAACACAAAATGCAATAAGCGAAGGTGAAGGGGCCTCAGGCAGGAATCTTCCTGCCCTCTGACAATGACTTTCCTCTGCCTTCCCAGTCAAACCCCTTTTAGGTTCATAGCCACTCAAGGTACAGATTCTCACATGTCTTGCAGTATGCCATAGGTGGAGAGAATCTTACCTGGATTTCTCTTGGACAACATAAATCCCTCTAAAGTTTGTCGAGTACATTAAAGTCATAAACAAGATCATCCATGCCCAGGGTGAGCTAAACTGTTATGTGGTAATTAAGAACAATCCTAAACTTCCACCCTACAGGGGCAATCAAATCATTTCCTACTCAGGCCTTACTGGTGCTTTTCTGTACTCAGACATCAAACAATACAGAAAAGTCCAAGCTTCCAGAGCATGCAAGGAAAACCCTTCCAATGGGATTGGATTCCAGGAAGAGCCTCCCAGGAAATTTGATTTCCTGAGTCCTTCCTTCAGGCCAAAAAAACTTGGAGATAGGCTTTGCTTTAGGTAAGCCTTTGGCCTTTCAGGTGCAAAGTTACACTAAGCCTTGTCTCTGGCAAGGAGATGTTCCCTCTCTGGAAGGGAGAACTGACAATCATAGACTCATAGAACAGTCTGGATTGGAAGGGACCCCCAGAGGTCATCTAGTCAATAGAATGCAATAGAATAAACCAGGTTGGAGGAGACCTTCAAGATCATCGCGCCCAACCCACCAACCAATCCAACCCACCTCAACAACTAACCCATGGCACCAAGCACCCCATCAAGTCCTAGCCCTTCTGCAGCCAACAGGGTCATCCTCAACTAGATAAGGCAGGGATGTAAGGTGTAGAGCATACTTACACTCAGGATGAGGTTGGAGTTGGTCTGTGTACGTATAACACACTTAGTCTGCACACATTTTCCACAGCATTCACCTTTCACTGCCTGCAGCTCGTAGCCCTGGGTATTAAAAATGAAAGCACTGTGATAAATGCATTTTTGAGAAATCAAGGAGAAAATACTAACCCATTCACAGATCAGGTTCATGCCTTTCTGTGCTCCAACCCAGTGGGAGACAAGTAATGAAAGCAGGCTGCTGATGGAGTAAATTGAAACGCTGTGATCAATATGCCTAACAATTAAATATTGGTCACAGAATGGTTTGCCTTGGAAGAGACCTTAAAGATCATCCAGTTCCATTTCCCCTGCCATGAACAGGGACACATTCTACTAGATCAGGTTGCTCAAAGCCCCATCCAAGCTGTCCTTGGACATTTCCAGAGAGGAGGCATCCACAGCTACTCTGGGCAACTCGTGTTAAGCTGCTCCCATGCATCACCACCCTCACAGAGAAGAAATTCCTCCTTATTTCTAATCCAAAGCCTACCCTCTTTCAGCTTATATACATCACTCCTTGTCCTACCAGTACATACCCTTGTAAAAAGTCTGTCCCCAGCTTTTTGATCAGTCTCTTGAAGCACTGAAAGGCCACCAGGTCTCCCTGGAGCCTATTCTTCTCTCCAGGCTGACCAAGCTCAACTCTTTCAACCTTATTTCACAGCAGAGCCCTCCCAGCATTGCTATGTCCTCCTCTGGCCCCACTCCAACAGGTCTGTGCTGTGCTGAGGGCTCCAGAGCTGCCTCAGCACTGCAGGGGGAATCTCAGCAGAGCACAGCAGAGGGGCAGAATCCACACCCTGCCCCTGCTGCCCATGCTGCTGGGGATCAGGACATGGCTGGGGCTGGGCTATGAGCACACATTACTGCTTCATGTCCAACTTTTCACCCCCCAGCACCCCAAGACTGTCTCCTCAGGGCTCCTCTCCATCCACTCCTCTCTCAGCCTGTACTTATGCTTGGGGTTGCCCTGACCCAGGTGCAGGATCTTGCACTACAGAAACTCCCCAGCTAATCCTGCACTGAACACTGTAAATTACACAGGCAGGCTTCACACAGCAGACTGCTCCAGGAGAGTTGGTACCCACACTGGATTTGAACTCTGCATTTCTGCCTCTTGTGCTTTGCTTACATCACTCATTACCCAAACTGCTTTTCACACACGTGGCTGGTTTGGGGCTTTGCTGTTTCAGTTTGTCACTTACTGGCTGACAGACTGTGTTGCACGGAACGTGTTCACATGAGATGATGTTCAGCTGGGTGCTGGAGTTCACATTGCTAGTGCAGAGACAGTTATGGCACTTGTCAACAAAGACTGAGGAATTAGGCTGGAAATTTGAAGGAAACAAACAAAGATTAATATATTAGTGATATACTAATAAGGCAAGACACCATGTGACAGACATTTCTGAATTTAGTTTAACTTGTGTCTTTACTGCAGCCTTATACAGCAGTGATATACTCTGGTATTAAACCTAGACAAATCCTAAACCTATAAATATCCCAAGCCTGGACAAATCCTAAGCCTGGACAAATCCTAAGCCTATAAAGCCTTATACAGCAATGATAAACTCTGATATTAAACCTAGACAAATCCTAAGCCTGGACAAATCCTAAGCCTAGACAAATCCTAAGCTTATACAGCCTTATACACCAATGATAAACTCTGATATTAAACCTAGCCAAATCCTAAGCCTAGACAAATCCTAAGCCTACACAGCCTTATACAGCAATGATAAACTCTGATATTAAACTTATACAAAGCCTAAGCCTAGACAAATCCTAAGCCTAGACAAATCCTAAGCCTAGATAGCCTTATACAGCAATGATACTCTGATATTAAACTTATACAAAGCCTAAGCCTAGACAAATCCTAAGCCTAGACAAATCCTAAGCCTACACAGCCTTATACAGCAATGATAAACTCTGATATTAAATCTAGACAAATCCTAAGCCTACACAGCCTTATACAGCAATGATAAACTCTGATATTAAATCTAGACAAATCCTAAGCCTAGACAAATCCTAAGCCTAGACAAATCCTAAGCCTAGACAGCCTTATACACCAATGATAAACTCTGATATTAAACCTAGACAAATCCTAAGCCTAGACAAATCCTAAGCCTAGACAAATCCTAAGCCTAGACAGCCTTATACAGTAATGATAAACCCTGATATTAAACCTATACAAATCCTAAGCCTAGAGAACTCCTAAATCTAGACAAATCCTAATCCTATACAGCCTTATACAGCAATGATAAACTCTGATATTAAACCTGTACAAATACTAAACCTAATCAAATCCTAAGCCTAGACAAACCCTAAGCCTAGACAGGCCAATATTAACCCCACACAGCCCTACATTAAAACTATCAACCCTATATTGAACCCACCAGCCCTATATTAAACCCATACACACTCAGATATTAAAATGACAGGTGTCATAAATATCTGCAAAGACAACAGCTGCTAGACTAAAGGGAATTTATGAAGATCTCAGTCTGGTCAGAATAATACTTTGTGCAAATCTTTCCAGTTTTGAAAGCAGGGTCTTAAGAGTGCAATAATGTCATAGGTTGGGTTTTTAACCTGCTGCTGCTGTTCAAAGCCATCCTGCTGACAGTTAATGTGGACTGACTCAACTCTAACCCCAAGCCTCTCTCTGGTACAGACCTGCAAACAGTCCTTCAGTCTTTCAATCTGTTCAGAAAATATTTGGACTTTGTGTAATTGATGAACTCCTGATGGGAACTTGAACATTTCTGAAGCATTGATTGTATTAAACAAATACAGCCCTCACAGCCCTCCTGATCAAGTACCCTCAGTACTCTCTTAATCATTTTCAGAAGGCTGTTGAAATAGGAACTTACCAAGAACTCAGCATTCCCATGTACACAAACTCCCTTGGGAACTGTTAACAAGCAAAGAATTAGATGGTTATGGAGAGGAAGGAACAACAAAAGGTCTTCACCCCACTCTAGTTCTCTAACTCTAACACTCCAGCTCATTTCTTCCACGATGCTTATGGCCAAATGCATTGGTTGTTCCCCATTTCTGGTAGCAGATCTGACACATGTGAAGTATAAGAACAAATACTGCATGTGCAATGTGTAGGCAGTGCAGTGCTTAGCCAAGAATGGCCACTTCACAGGTACCAGTCATGTTTTGATTCAGAATACAGAATTAACCAGGTTGGAAAAGGCCTTCAAGATCATCAAGTCCAACCTATCACCCAACACCATGTGATCAACTAAACCATGGCACCAAGGGCCTCATCCAGGCTCTTCCTAAACACCTCCAGGGATGCTGACTCCACCACCTCCCTGGACAGCACATTCCAATGGCAAATCTCGCTGTCTGGGAAGAACTTCTTCCCAACATCCAGCCTGAACCTCCCCTGGCACAGCTTGAGACTGTGTCCTCTGGTTCTGGTGCTGGCTGCCTGGGAGAAGAGACTAACCCCCACCTGGCTGCAACCTCCCTTCAGGTACTTGTAGACAGCAAGAAGGTCTCCCCTGAGCCTCCTTTTCTCTAGGGTAAGCCTCCTCTTCTCCCAGCTCCCTCAGCCTCTCCTCACAGGGCTGTGCTCCAGACCTCTCCCCAGCTTTGTTGCCTTTCTCTGAACACCTTCCAGCATCTCAACATCTTTCCTAAACTGAGAAGCCCGAACAGCCAAGAGCAGAAGCAGACTTTGCAAAGCTATCTTTCTCCTGGAGATGCTGACAGGAACTTTTCACCAGCACCAGTTGATTCTGCACTTGTTCTTACAGGCACTTACAACCAGGAAAACTGAACTTGAGCCACCCAGACTATGTCTGATTTTGTAGTTATTCACCATAAACAGTGTGAGTAGTAACCTCTTTGTAGATGCTGACTGTGTTTGTTACCCCCTTTCAACAGGCTCCTGCATGCTTATTGCATGCCTAACTAGGTGTGATGCTAATTATATCATAGATAATGATAATCAGTGTAATACATTTTCAAGGGACTTACCACACTGGTACACAGGACAGCACTTGCCACTGGGAATATGAGATTGAACTTCAAATCCTGGGCTACACTTGGGAGCTTTAGATGTGCACAGGCTTGTGTTGCATTCTGAAAACAGAGCAAAACAAGAAAGGGAATGAGCCAGAAAGCACATTTAATCACAGCTACTAGAGACAGGCATCTCGCAAAGCATGTAGGATAGACTGCCCACTGCTAGGAAAGAGTGCAGGCCCTCCAGGTGCTAAGAAAGTATCACAGTTCTTGGCAGAGAAGTAGGGGCCAGTTGTCACTCTCTTCAAGGTTGTAGGTAACTGCTGCAGAATGAAAACCCCATACTCTATCTGCATTTTACTTGAATAAAAAGTGGTCCTGAACTACAGGTTCAGTTATGTTGAGTCAGTGCAGCATTAAAACTTACTTTCCCTAACACTAGGCAAGCTGAATTTAGAAAGCATGGAGAAAGATCCTGTCTTGTGACTCCCTGCTGCTGGTCTCTGGTGCTAACCTACTTTAGTTCTCTTTTCCTTTCTATTCCTAAAAGATACAGAAAGAGTGGAAAGAAAAGTATAAACTTACTGCAGGAGTTGATGGGGCAGCAGTGATCTTCAGAATTGACCACAACGACCTTATAGAAACCTTCTCCATCACAAGCGGTCTGATCTTGTGGAGGACATTTATGAGGCTCACACACAATGCCATTTCCACCTTCCAGGCAAACACAGTCCTGACAGTCCACTGTAAACCTTTCCCCAAACTGTTGTTAAAGAAAAAGGGAGTGATTACATGGTCACCAATTAAAAAGAACAGCAGTAAAAACAGAAATGAAAAGCTGAGAGAGCCCAAAACAGGACCACTCCCCACTCCCCACCTTCAACCTCTACATGAAAGGCAAAAGCACATAGCAGCCTACCTCTCTTGGGATCATGTCCATTCCAACACAGCCTGTGAAAACACCAACACAAATCTCCATTACCATTCATATAACAGTAGACATCTCCTCCACATGTTGCCTGAGTGCTGCACAAAATCTGATCTATGTTGCATACATGAGAAGGAAACAACAAGGCAGAAGCCAGCTCAGCCTCCAGGTGAAGCAGTAAGACTCACCGCAGGTTTTGACGCAGACATCCATGCTGGAGTCATAGAGCATAGTTCCACTGGGACAGAAGCAGCCTTCCACTTGCTTAGTTGAAGTTTCATTTTGTTGACTGCATGAGACAAAATATTGCAAGGAACCCTGTTACTGTCACAGGCAGGCAGTGGAGGATTGTGCCAAACAGCCTCTCACTGAAGGCAGAGTGGCAAATGATGTGCACAGAGAATCATCACAGAACTGTCAGGGCTGGAAGGGACCTCACGGATCAGCCAGCTCCAATGCCCCTGCCATGGGCAGAGACACCTCACACTACAGCAGGTTGCTCACAGCCACATCCAGCCCTGCCTTAAACCTCCAGGGGTAGGGCTTCTACCACATCCCTGGGCAACCTGTTTTGAAGAAATTCTTCTTGAAGTGTCTATTTCTTCTTCCTACCAGTTATAGAAGTGCCTATTCAAATAGAAGCATGGAATTGGCAGGGTTGGAAGGGACCTCAAGCATCAGCCAGTTCCAACTTCCCTGCCATAGGAAGGAGCACCTCACACTCCAGCAGGTTGCTCACAGCCACATCCACCCTGGCTGCAAACACCTCCAGGGATGAGGCTTCCACCACCTCCCTGGCAGCCTGTGTCTCACCACCCTCATGCATGGGGAAAACTTCTTCCTCACATCCAATCTGAATCTACCCAATTCTAGTTTTTTTTTTTCCATTCCCCCAGCCCTATCACTCCCTGACACCCTAAAAAGTCCCTTCCCAGCTTTCTTATAGGCCCCTTTAAGATAATGGAAGGCCACAAGAAGGTCTCCTCAGAGCCTTCTCCTCTCCAGACTGAATAGCCCCAACTTTCCCGGTCTGTCTCCGTAGGAGAGGTGCTCCAGAGGTGCTCTGTCATTTCAGGATGGTCAGCATTCCTGTTTGGTGTCACCAAACAACATGAACACCAGAGGCAGCCAAATTGAGGATCAAGAGACCAGAGGTACCAAATTTGACAGTTTATGAGATGACAGGAGGCTGATGTCTCTCATCCACCTATGACTGCAGGGTTGTAAGGGCCATGAGTAACTGTGAAGGAATTATTTACCTTGATCTGCAGGTTGGCTCTTGCAGAGGACCACATGCTCTGTATTCTTTCTCTGAGGGACACTTATAAGCTGGAATGAGAGAAAAGAAGAGAAGGGAGGAAGAGCTCAGTAACAAGATCATATAAAAGCCCTGTGACCTTGTGCTAAGAAATTAAAGACTGATGACTTATTTGCTTAGGCACCTTTGACAATCTTGAGAAGCAAAGGAAAAAACAACCCCAAACCCCAGGTGTCAGACTCACATCTCTCTATTTTATGCCATTTAGCCACCAGCACTATTTACATTAAGGAGGTAAAGTCAAGAGCCTACATCTCAACTACTCTTTTAATTTTTTTTCCATAATTTTGGTCTCTTTTGCTCAAGGGAAGAGTCAATCTCTCCCCTCTGTCATCTTCTCACTGCATCCACAACAGATTTAGGTAGGATATTAAGAACAATTTCTTTCCTGCAAGAGTGGTCAGGGATTGGAATGTGCTGCCCAGGGAGGTGATGGAGTCACCATCCCTGGAGGTGTTCAAGAAATACGTGGCCATGGCTCTTAGGGACACGGTTTGATGGCCGTGCTGGTGTTGGGTTGATGGTTGGACTCGGGGATCTTAGAGGTCTTTTCCAACCTTTATGATTCTGATTCTCTGAAAACAAGCCACTAAATACAGAAGATAGAATAGACTAGACTAGAATACAATACAATTCAATACAGTATCACAGTATCACCAAGGTTGGAAGGGACCTCAAAGATCATCAAGTCCAACCTATCACCCAAGACCTCATGACTAGATCATGGCACTGAGTGCCACATCCAATCCCCTCTTGAACACATCCAGGGATGGTGACTCCACCACCTCCCTGGGCAGCACATTCCAATGGCCAACCACCCTTTGGGCAGCTGTAGAGAGCAATGAGGTCTCCCCTGAGCCTCCTCTTCTCCAGGCTAAGCAACCCCAGCTCCCTCAGCCTCTCCTCACAGGACTGTGCTCAAGGCCTCTCCCCAGCCTCGTTGCCCGCTCAAGCATCTTGATGTCCTTCTTAAACTGAGGGGCCCAGAACTGGACACAGGACTCAAGGTGTGGCCTGACCAGTGCTGAGTACAGGGCAGAATGACTTCCCTGCTCCTGCTGGCCACACTATTCTTGATGCAGGCCAGGATGCCATTGGCCTTCTTGGCTGCCTGGGCACACTGCTGGCTCATGTTCAGCCACCTGTCAATCAGTACCCCCAGGTCCCTTTCTGTTTGGCTGCTCTCAGCCACTCTGACCCCAGCCTGTAGTTCTGCACCTTGAGCCTATACTTCCCCTGGCACAGCTTGAGACTGTGTCCTCTTGTTCTGGTGCTGGGTGCCTGGGAGAAGAGACCAACCCCCACCTGGCTACAACCTCCCTTCAGGGAGTTGTAGACAGCCATGAGGTCTGCCCTGAGCCTCCTCTTCTCCAGGATAAGCAACCCCAGCTCCCTCAGCCTCAGCAAACTGCCTGTGTGCAAACAAGTATCTCTTGATACAGAGGTTTCTGGCACAGTCAAGAGATTTATACTTTTGCTTCCCAATAATAAATGCTTCCCATTGCTAAAAAATGTTTCCTGTAAAATACCTTACAGCAAGCAGCAGGTGTGAGCCATTGGTGTCTTCACTGCTTGGACAGCAATATGACTCACCACTAGGGCATGCCACCTAAGCTTCCCTACTAATTCCAAGACAGATGGCCAAATACTTACAGCAGACACCATTGGTGTGACTTCTCCAGTCAATGCACACATTTTGATCAGCACAGGTGGCAGCATAGATCTGCAGACTTGAGCATTCCAGGTCTAAGTTGGGCAGCACACAGCTATCAAACAGGCAGGCGGCATAGTACTTGTCTGGGTTGACGACACCATGGCATGGCTTAAACACGCTAGAAGCAGAAACAGTTCTCAGGGTTAGTGTGGCAGTTTCAAGCCTTTAAGAAAAAAAAAACCAGAGTTGAGTCCTCCAGGAGGACCAGAAAGGACCAGCAATGGATTGGAAAATTGTAATGTTGTTATTCAATGCCATAATTCTGCTGTCATACAATCACCAAATTGTCAGGGCTGGAAGGGACCTCAAGGCTCAGCCGGTTCCAACCCCCCTGCCATGGGCAGGGACACCTCACACTGCAGCAGGTTGCTCACAGCCACATCCAGCCTGGCTGCAAACACCTCCAGGGATGAGGTTTCCACCACCTCCCTGGGCAGCCTGTGCCAGGCTCTCACCACCCTCCTGGGGAACAACTTCTTCCTCACAGCCAATCTCAATCTCCCCACTTCTACTTTTGCTCCGTTTCCCCTAGTCCTATCACTCCCTGACTCCCTCCCTAAAAGTCCCTCCCCAGCTTTCTTGAAGCCCCCTTCTGATACTGTAAGACCACAAGAAGGTCTCCTGGGATCCTTATCCTATTGAGATTGAACAACCCCATCTCTCTCAGTCTGTCCTCATAGCAGAGCTGCTCCAGCCCTCTGCTCATACTCATGGCCCTTCCCTGAACACCCTCCAGCACCTCCAGATCCTTCCTGTAACAGAGGCTCCAGAACTGGGCACAGTGCTCCAGGTGTGGTCTCACCAGAGTAGAAGGGGAGAATCACCTCCCTTGACCTACTGGCTATGCTTCTCTCGATGCAGCCCAGGATGGGATTGGCTTTCTGGGCTGCAAGTGCTCACTGCTGGCTCCTGGTGAGCTTCCAATTACAATATCTGAAGGGGGCTACAGGGAGGTTGGGGAGGGACTGTTTGGAAGGGCCTGTGGGGATAGGACAAGGGACAATGGTTTGAAACTGGAGCATGGCAGATTTAGGTTGGACACAAGGAGGAGTTTCTGCACAGTGAGAGTGATAACATACTGGAGCAGGGTGCCCAGGGATGTGGTTGAGGCCCCATCCCTGGAGACATTCAAGATCAGACTTGAGGGGTCCCAGGGACTAGCCTGATCTCATTGGAGGTGTCCCTGCAGACTGCAGGGGGGGTTGGACAAGATGCCCTCTGAAGGTCCCTTCCAACCTAATGCAATCTGTGAATCTGTGACACATGCTTAACATTTTCTCCCCTCAGCTACAAAGCACTCTGACACCAGCACCTTCTGTCCAGGACAGAATATTACCAAGTGGAACCATGAACTACTTTTCTGAAGAGATTACTTTGATTTCTTCTTTTTCTCAGTTCTGACATGCCATTCTAAAATGAAGATTCACTTGAGCTGTTGTCTCCTGAGTGAGTGTGGGAAAAGGCACAGGACAGTGGAGGGCAGAGAATATAGAACATGAGAGTATCAAGAGCAGTTGATGTGGTAACCAGAGGGTTGGAATCAAACTATCAGCAAAGAATGACATTGAGAAACAGTGCAAAGAACAGAAGCACCCCACAAAGTAATAGCTAGAAGGACTTTATACTGAGAAATGAAACCTCCAACTGCCACCTAATTTGAGGAGAGAAGGCTTGCAGCCCCCAGAGGAATGCCTACCTTCCCCGAAGCAGCTCACAGATGGCAGATTCTTTGCAAGGCTGCACCGTGGTTATGCTGGGTGACCTTGTAGGAGCTAATCCTGGAGAGCACTGTGGTTTGGAGGGGTCAACAACTTGCCAGTGATCTGCCATGGTCTCACAGTTTTCTGCAAGCATCCCATTTGGCAGCATGCAGTCATCTGCAGTATTGTTATTGCAGGTACCTAGAATGGGTGAGAGGAAAAGGATTCGCTCACACATTTGTTATCAAATTCCACTCATCCTTCTGGCAGGGCTGTCCTTTCCCTCCTTGTGGTTTTCTGAGAGCACCCAAATGACAAGAGTAAGCCCTTACCACACTGTCCTTGAGTGTTGTTGCCAAACAGGCTGTAGGGCATCTTGATGGAAAAGGACAAGCCATTGTAGGTCACGTTCATCTTCAGTTCAGGGATTTCCACCACACTATTTATGCCTGACTTGTAGATGAGCACACCAAATTTCTTGTAAGGCAAAGCCACTAGCTGTTTGTTTACTGTCACCTAGTTAACAAAAGAAACCAGAAGGGAGGCATATTTAGTTTGGCTTTAGAAAACAACTGACTCCTTCATTACCTTGCATTGGAGATAGAATGTAAAGGCCTCAAGTTGCACCAGGGGAGGTTTAGGTTGGACGTGAGAAGAAACTTCTTCACTGCTCTCAAACATTGGAACAGGCTGCCCAAGAAGGTGGTTGAATCCCTGTCCCTGGAAATCTTTAAAAGAGGCAGAGATGTGGTGCTGAGGGACATGGTTTATCACCAGCCTTGGTAGTTAGATGATCTCTTGAGGTCCCTTCCAACCTCTAATATACTGTGATACTGTGACACCTGTGAGAATGGTTGGGATATGATGATCTTAAAGGTCTTCCCCAACCAAAATGATTCTAGGATTCTAATATGCCTTTAGCTTGAAACAAGTGACCCTTCTATGTTACAAACTTCTACTCTGAGCCAAAGAAAAGGCTTATCAGCACCTAATAATGTAGGCCAGCTAAATTCCAGCACTGTGGCACTGAGGACATGCTGTGACAATGTAATACCAAATCCTCCTAAATTCCTAGTGCACACAGGTTTAACCTTCATGACATAAAGGGAGCATACTTGTAGAAAGATGAAAGAAAAAAGCCCAAATCTCTATTATTTATTTAAATCTATGTGGAGCTAACACTACTGCTTTTACTCAGCAATAGCAGACTGACTTTGAGTCCTGGGTCCAGTTCTGGGCCCCTCAATTTAAGAAGGACATTGAGACACTTGAATGTGTCCAGAGAAGGGCAACGAGGCTGGGGAGGAATCTGGAGCACAGCCCTGTGAGGAGAGGCTGAGGGAGCTGGGGTTGCTTAGCCTGGAGAAGAGGAGGCTCAGGGCAGACCTCATGGCTGTCTACAACTCCCTGAAGGGAGGTTGTAGCCAGGAGGGAGTTGGTCTCTTCTCCCAGGCACCCAGCACCAGAACAAGAGGACACAGTCTCAAGCTGTGCCAGGGGAGGTTTAGGCTGGAGGTGAGGAGCAGGTTCTTCACAGAGAGAGTTGTTAGCCATTGGAATGTGCTGCCCAGGGAGGTGGTGGAGTCCCCATCCCTGGAGGTGTTCAAGAGGGGATTGGATGTAGCACTTGGTGCCATGGTTTAGTAGTCATGAGGTGTTGGGTGACAGGTTGGACTTGATGATCTCTGAGGTCTTTTCCAACCTTATTGATTCTATGATTTCCTTGCTCTGGAGAAAGAAGAGTTCTAACTGGTGCTATTTTCCAACAATATGCCACAACCTTACATGTCAGAGTCCCACACATTAGTGTGCAAAAAGAAACCAAACTGGCCTCCCAAAAAGGCCTAAAAATAAATAGTTGGCAGGGGGGTTGGAACTAGATGATCCTTGTGGTCCCTTCCAACCCTGACTGATACTATGATATTATGATGTTGTATCCTCTCATTCAATATTGAATATTAATGAAAGAAGGAAAAGAATAATTATAATTTGATTTATTTGATATCCTCAACCCTTAGTAATTTCCCCAAGTTTGTGGATCTAGGAGAGAGAACACACTGCAAATATTTGAGGTAAAAAGGGGAAGCACTTGTAGAAATTTACAGTCAAAAAACAGTCCTATTTTGCAATCCAAACTGGTGCTAAACCTAAAACACAGATTCCTTACTTTTTCACAGAACCACAGAACTGTAGGGAGCAGAAGGGACCTCTGGAGATCATCTACCCAACTCCCCTGCTAAAGCAGGGCACCCACAGCAGCTTGACCAGGATCACAATGGCCAGGTAGGGTTGGGATCTCTCCAGAGAAGGAGACTCCACAACCTCTCTGGGTAACCTGCTCCAGGGCTCCAGCACCCTCACACCAATGGAGTTTCTTTGTCCTCTTCACATAGAACCTCCTGGAATCCAGTTTGTGCCCATTGACCCTTGTCCTCTCACTGTGCACCAGTGAGAAGAGTCTGGCCCCATCTTATTGCCCCCAACCCTTTAGCTATTAATCAGCTTTGAGGCTGCTCTCCTCCATGCTCAACAGCCACAGGTCTCTCAGCTTTTCCTTCTCACAGAGATGCTCCAGCCCCCTCAGCAGCTTTTTAGACCATTTTTCTCTGTGAATATAATGATCAGGCAGATGCTGTCTGAATCTTCCAGGGAAGAACCCAAAGGTGTCATCCTTGCTTACCTCCACTTCCATAGTGTTTGGTGTGACGGTGGCCATGCGCACTTCCTGAGTCTCGTGCCTCACAATGAGGGTCCGAGGACAGGAGACCACATCCCTTGCATCACAGTGGTAGTTATCAATGTAGACACCAAAGTTGTCCACTTTCTTGTTAATCTCTTCCACCAGGACATAGGTACAGTTTCCTTGGTAGCTGTAGTACAGTCCATCAAAAGTCACGTAGTGGGGGTCTCCCCAGCCAGTGCAGTAGCCTAGGAAAGCATAGAGCTGGCTTAGCTCCTTGTGGCAAGGTACCAAAAGCAGATCAGACAACAAAGGGAATCTGTAGGTGTGGGATTCAGCTCATCTGATTTTAAGCATTTCAGTTTCTGAAGTGTGCATGTCAATGCACTGGATCATTAGCTCACTATCTAGGACATCCATAGCAGAGAAAAAGAGGCCTTCCTCAGGCCACAGCTCATCTGACACCTCTGACAGACAGCTGACAACAGGATTGACTGCAGCTTAGGTAAGCCTTTATCTACAGTCTGAACAAGGCACTTCTATGTAGCCTTCTAGCCTAGAGACAGCTGCATCTGGACATTTCAATCCTGCTTTGGGAGGCCAGTTGATTCTACTAATGCAATAGCTACTTAGAAATGATGGCAAATTAAGTTAAAGCCCCCCATTAGCTCAGAAAACACAATGAAGCACTCCAGACAGACCAACACTAGAAATCTGAGGCTCTCAGCCTTGTGAGATACGTGTCTCCTGACAAATGTTGTTGCTCTTGACAGAAGTACTGCTCCCATAGGAGAGAAAATATTCCACAACATATGTACTTACAGTCACACTCCCAGTGCCAGCAGCATCCATCCTCATCAATGACTTGCACAGGAGAAAGCCCGTTGGCACATGTAGGCTTAGGAGGTGGATCACAGACCACAGGAACCACTTGGATTTTATCATCTTCTATACACACTGCCTTAATGCATTCACAGAGCCACCATGTCTCTCCTGGCTGTGTGTGGAAAGAGAGGAGAAGGGGGAAGAGAAAGAGAAACCTTATGAAGCAGTCAGACTGACCACACTTATACCTGAACATCCTTTGCAGAGATTTAAAATGCCATATGTATTGACCACGTTTTCCCCACCAGAAGCCTGAAAACTGGAAGGAAGTGCAGCAGGCAGTACCATCAAGGCCTGGAAGATGAGGTAGCACTACTGAGAGCTGCTGAGTGAAAAGCATCACTCACAGAACTTGAGCCAGCAAGCTAAAGGGGGAATAGCCTTCTTTAGTTTCAGCTAAAAATTAGGTGTCTGATCTAATCTCACCACTTAGACTTCCTCTCTAAGGAACAGTGAGAGACACTGGTCAAGACCAGTGATCAATCCATGATCAATCCCCTACTATGAATTCCTAGGACAGATAAACAGCTAAAGCTATAGTGACTACCAGTTCTTTGGTGAGTAATGCCTAAGCTGATTACTGACATGCATTGTGGTTGCATGCACTTTTTCTATCTCCCATCAGTTTTTCAGCTAGGTATCATTTTTATCCCTGCAGATCTACTGAGCAAGTTGGTAGACACTTGAGCTATGAGGAGGCATTAGAAATGTGCAAGGCATTAACTTGGCTGGATCAGAGGTGGAGGGGTTCCAAAAACCTCAGAACTGAGTCAAATTTCACAAGCACTGGAATGTGATGATCTTTGTCAGACCTCTCCTGAAGCCAGCCTATGGCCAAGTATGACTCACTCCAAACACAGACTAGTTCAGCCTTCTGGTTTCTTGTTGGGCTGCACTGTAAGCACACACACAACTTCTCCACACAAAGGCAGAGACAGAACCACTTAGCCCTTGGTTACATCTTCATCAAAGCTACCCTACAATAATGAGAAACACTGAACCATTCTTCACTGAAAGGGTTCTCAAAGTCTGGAGCAGGATCCCCAGGGAGGTGGTTGAATCCTGCCATCACCCCAGTCCCTGGAGGTGTTCAAAAAGAGGTAGAGTTGTGGTGCTGAGGGGTCTGGTTTAGCACCAGACTTGGCAGAGTTAGAGAATGGTGGGACTCAATGATCTTAAAGGTCTTCTCCAACCAAAATAATTCTAAGATTCCATTAGCTGTGACCTAACTCACAGAATCACCGAATCAGCCAGGTTGGAAAAGACCTTTGAGATCATCACTCCCTGAAGAAAGCTATCCTTGAAGAACAAATAGAAGGTTAT
This sequence comes from Colaptes auratus, assembly GCA_015227895.2. Taxonomy (NCBI): domain Eukaryota; kingdom Metazoa; phylum Chordata; class Aves; order Piciformes; family Picidae; genus Colaptes; species Colaptes auratus. Next base: position 2,135,167 of record CM037647.1, on the reverse strand, counting down.
AAGCTATCAAACTGACTATCATAGAATATTAGAGGTTGAAGGCACCTCCAGAGATCATTGAGTACAAGCCCCCTGCCCAAGCAGGATCAGCTAGGGTAGGTCACACAGGAAGGCATCCAGCAGGTCTTGAAAGTCTCCAGAGGAGGAGACTCCACAACACCTCTGGGCAGCCTGCTCCAGAGATGCACAGTAAAGAATTTTCTCCTCTTACTGAAGTGGAACCTCCTGGGTTCCAGCTTGCACCCATTGTTCCTTGTCCTGTTAGTGGTCATCACCAAAAAGAGCCTGGCACCTTCATCCTGACACACACCCCTCAGGTATTTATAGAGGTTGACAAGACCCTCTCTCAGCCTTCTCTTCTCCAGACTAGCCAGTCCCAAGTCTCTCTTCACTGGAAGTCACAGTGACACCCAAGAGAACAAGAAGAAATTGCATGGAGCGATACTTCTCCACCCAGATTAACGTCCACCCCACATTTCTGCCCTTGACGTGATGTGTCTCATCTCCACCCAAAGCACAATGCTAAAACAACTCACAAAAGCTACTTACCACATAAGATTCATTGGGTGAGATAGAACAATTCTTTCCAGGAGTGGTTGGTGGTGAAGGTGTAGTTGGACTGTGTGGAGTAACTGTACTCGGAGTAGAAGTTCCCGGGACAGTGACTGCACTTGATGTGGTGGTTGGCCTAGAAGTAATAGTTGAGATGGTGGTGGTGGTGGTGGTAGAAGTGACTGTACCAATGCTGCTAGAGGTTGTTCCTGAAGTGGTGGTAATAGATACTGTTGGAGTTGTACCAGAGGTGGTGACTTGCTCTGAGGTGGTTGGCTCTGGCGTTGTTGTAGGCTCTAAAGCAAGGAGAAAACACCAAGGGGTTTATGTTAAGTGGGCAAATGGTGCTTGTTATGAATTTCAGTTGCTAATCAGCAATTGCTAATCAGCAACTGAAATTCAGCAAAGTTAACCATAGGGTATTTAGAAAGGAATGAAGCAGAAACTGTTTTATTAATGGTTTTTGCATACCATGGTCATTATTAAATAACCTCCTACCACCTGCATGGAAATCTCCATGTAAACCCTTCATCATCAGTCTGTCTTGGATGGAAGAGCTGTCTGCAGTGTTAACACTGCAGAGAAGAGTTCAGGAACCCTAAGAGCAGGGGAATTCACTGAGCTGATCAGTGAACTCTGCTTAGTTCTGTATTGCTGTCATACCTCATCCCATGGATAAACCACTCTTTCTTGTGCTGCTTCTAGCCAGCATTGATTATCTGATGACTCTGGGCAACTGCTGGAGCAATCTGTGGTCCATACCTAGCTCCCAGACCTTGAAGACTACTCACCCACAAGAGACTTTAGCATCCTAGGAGCCCAAAACCCACTCTTCTGGTTTTTTTCTTCTTGCACATGGCAGACAGTTTTTGTTATAGGACCTAACATAGGCTCCTCAGAGGCTAGCCTCAGAGACATCTGTCTATTTCTTGTGCTTTCACCACACAATGTAGTAAGCAAGTAGCAGGGAAGCAGCCTGTGTGTTAGAAGAGTGCTGTCATAGTGCTGGAAGTCAGGAGAATCACAGAATTACAGAGGAGTCTGGGTTAGAAGTGACCTCCAAAGCTCATCCAGTCCAACCCCTCTGCAGACAGCAGGGACATCCTCTACTAGACCAGGCTGCCCAGAGCCCTGGTGAGCCTCACCTTGAATATCTTCAGGGATGGGCCCCAACCAGTGTTCCAGCACTCCCATGGTGCAGAACTTATTCCTAACATCTAATCCGAATCTACTCTTCTCTAGTTTGAAGCCACTGCCCCTTGTCTCATCACTACAGGAAGAAGCAAGATACACTGCTTCAGTCCACACTGTCCACTAGGACAGTCCTTCAACTACAGTTAACTCACATTTGTGTGAGGATAGGCAAACTTCTTCGTGGTCAGAAGGAAAGAGAACAGGTGATGTACTGTCACACAGGCAGGTTCACTGGGATATTAGAGGGTCAAAGCATCATCTGGCTTCCCAGTTGCATGCAGACAGCTGGAGAACAATTCTCAGGGGAATACTGGGAAAAGCCAGCTGCACAGAGCTTTGGTCTGTGGCAAGGGGCAAATCTCAGTCTGAATCCTTTTCCTAAATCCTGCCAGGGATAACCTTCAAGGCTTCCTACAGCCAGCAATGGCCACAGAGGCAATACAAGAAAGGGAAGAAAGCCTGCCAAACAGAGCCTGAAATGACAGTGCCACAAAACCAGGCCCCACTTCCACTCCACACCACAGGTCCTGATGAGTACCTTTGCTCCAGCTAAAGGACAATGTCCAACAGCAGCAACAGCAAGACTTCCCCTCCCTTCAGAGCCTGCCTCAGGCAGAGAAACAGGAATGAAAACACTCCTGATGTTCCCACTAATCAGAGGAATGGAACCGAGAACCAGAAACATGTTGTGCAATCACCCACCTATCAAGAGCTCAGTGAAGAACCTGCTCTACTCCACACCCATAAGAGCCCACCTGGAATACTACATCCATCTCTGTGGTCCCCTGTACAAGACACACATGAAACTCTACAGCCAGGTCCAGAAGAAGGCCAGAAAAATGATCAGAGGTCCAAAACACCTTCCCCAGCAAGAGAGGCTAAGAGATTTTGGGTCATTCGGCTGGAGAAGGGAAGGCTCCAGGGAGACCTTATTGCAGCTATTCAATAGACAAAAAGAAAACAGTCTTTTACTACAGCATGTAGAGACAATACAAAGGCCAACAGCTTTGAACTCAAAGAGCAGAGGTTTAGAATGAATGCAAGGAAGAGATATTTTTATGATGGGTGTGGTGAGACTCTGGAAAAAGTTGCCCAGAACACTTATGGATGTCCCAGCTCTAAAAGCATTCAAGGTCAGGTTGAACTGTGCTCTGAGCAACCCTATCCACAGCAGAGAGATTTGACTAAAAGATCTACAAAAAGGTGCCCTGCAACCCAAATTCTGCCATGGTTCTATACTAATTTAGAACTGTCCAGCAGGTAGACCTTCAGAGAAGAGAAATTGAAACAGATGTTAGGCTGCAAAAAGAAAAAAACCAAAAGGATTTCTCCCGTTATAATGCCAAAATGACAACACAGCCAGAGGATTACCTTGCTGTCCTTCAGTTGGTGGCACTGGTGGGGTTCTGGTAACTATTGTTGGTCCGGGGACTGTGCTTGTAGTAGTTGTGCTGCTGGGAGGAGGGGTTGTGGTTGTGGTGCTGCTGGGAGGTGGTGGTGTTGTGGATGTGGTACTGGGCAAAGAGGTTGTAGTTGTGGTGCTAGATGGTGGCAGAGTGGTTGTGGTGGAGATGGGCGGAGGCGTCGTGGTGGAGATGGGCGGAGGCGTCGTGGTGGAGATGGGCGGAGGCGTCGTGGTGGAGATGTGCGGAGGCGTCATGGTGGTGGTGGTGGTGCTGGGAGGAGGCGTGGTGGTGGTGGTGGTGGTGCTGGGCGGAGGCGTGGTGGTGGTGGTGGTGGTGGTGGTGGTGGTGACTGGGGTGCTGCTAGGAACTGTAATACACTCTGGTAAGTTAGGGATGCAGCAGACACTGATCTCGTAGTTGAGGCAGACAGGCGTTGGAATTATCCCTCCCAGCGTCTGGTCCTTGTTGTTACAGATCAGGCCGTGCTCCACACTGCATTCCACCTTCTGCCCTAAGTTTTCAATGGGAGTGTCAGGGAATTCCGTTGCTCTGCAGGAAATGTTCTCCGCTTTGGCACACACCCAGGAGGAGTTTTTGTTTTGAATGTTTTCAAAGGTTTCGTAGTCGCCACTGTCTCTGTCAGGAGTTGGGTAACTCACATCAATCCAGTCGGTCCAGCGGCAGCTACAGTCTGGGGGACACAAGAGCAACAGTTAGACACAGCAGGGCAGAAAAGAACACTCGTGGGTGGCGCTCTGTCCCTCAAGTGCACACAAGGCTGGCCCAGGGGCACTTCTACACTGGTCATCAGGCTTGGCCACAACAAAGCTCATGTGCCTGGGCAGGCCTCCCCTTCTCAGCCCCACAGAGCACAGCAGGGCCAGAGCTGGACACCGTCACTGCCAGGCCATGGAGTGTCCCCTCCCGCCATGGCACCTGGCTCTCTTGGGCTTTTGGTGTGCAAAAGGCACTCTTATAAGGGGAATGTCCGATAGGGGCAGGACTGGAGAGACAATGTAGGCGCTCAGAGAGCTTCATCTGTTGCACAGCAAGGCATCACACAAGGCGACAAAACAGACACATACCTATAGGGGTGCCGGTGGTGGTTGTGATGGGAGGAGGTGGTGTGGTGGTGGTTGTGATGGGAGGAAGTGGTGTGGTGGAGGTGGTGCTGGGAGGAGCTGTTGTGGTGGTGGTGCTGGGAGGAGGCGTGGTAGTGGTGGTGATGGGCGGAGTCGTGGTGGTGATGGGCGGAGGCGTGGTAGTGGAGATGGGCGGAGGCGTGGTGGTGGAGATGGGCGGAGGCGTCGTGGTGGTGGTGGGCGGAGGTGTCGTGGTGGAGATGGGCAGAGGAGTCGTGGTGGTGATGGGCGGAGGCGCGGTGGTGGTGGTGGTGGTGGTGCTGGGAGGAGGCGTGGTGGTGGTGGTGGTGGTGGTGGTGGTGGTGACTGGGGTGCTGCTAGGAACTGTAATACACTCTGGTAAGTTAGGGATGCAGCAGACACTGATCTCGTAGTTGAGGCAGACAGGCGTTGGAATTATCCCTCCCGGCGTCTGGTCCTTGTTGTTACAGATCAGGCCGTGCTCCACACTGCATTCCACCTTCTGCCCTAAGTTTTCAATGGGAGTGTCAGGGAATTCCGTTGCTCTGCAGGAAATGTTCTCCGCTTTGGCACACACCCAGGAGGAGTTTTTGTTTTGAATGTTTTCAAAGGTTTCGTAGTCGCCACTGTCTCTGTCAGGAGTTGGGTAACTCACATCAATCCAGTCGGTCCAGCGGCAGCTACAGTCTGGGGGACACAAGAGCAACAGTTAGACACAGCAGGGCAGAAAAGAACACTCGTGGGTGGCGCTCTGGGCCTCCAGTGCACACAAGGCTGGCCCAGGGGCACTTCTACACTGGTCACCAGGCTTGGCCACAACAAAGCTCATGTGCCTGGGCAGGCCTCCCCTTCTCAGCCCCACAGAGCACAGCAGGGCCAGAGCTGGACACCGTCACTGCCAACCCATGGAGTGTCCCCTCCCAGCCATGGCACCTGGCTCTCTTGGGCTTGTGGTGTGCAAAAGGCACTCTTGTAAGGGGAATGTGCGATAGGGGCAGGACTGGAGAGACAATGTAGGTGCTCAGAGAGCTTCATCTGTTGCACAGCAAGGCATCACACAAGGCCACAAAGCAGACACATACCTATAGGGGTGCTGGTGGTGGTGCTGCTGGGAGGAGGAATGGTGGTGGTTGTGATGGGAGGAGGTGGTGTGGTGGAGGTGGTGCTGGGAGGAGGCGTGGTGGTGGTGCTGGGAGGAGGCGTTGTGGTGGTGGTGGGCGGAGTCGTGGTGGTGGTGGTGGTGGGTGGAGGCGTGGTGGTGGTGGTTGGCGGAGGTGTCGTGGTGGAGATGGGCGGTGGCGTGGTGGTGGAGATGGGCGGAGGCGTCGTGGTGGAGATGGGCAGTGGCGTGGTGGTGGTGATGGGCGGAGGCGTGGTGGTGGTGGTGCTGGGAGGAGGCGTGGTGGTGGTGGTGGTGGTGCTGGGAGGAGGCGTGGTGGTGGTGGTTGTGGTGCTGGGAGGAGGCGTGGTGGTGGTGGAGATGGGCAGAGGTGTAGAGGTGGAGATGGGAGGAGGCGTCGTGGTGGAGATGGGAGGAGTCGTGGTGGTGGTGGTGGTGGTGGTGGTGGTGACTGGGGTGCTGGTAGGAACTGTAATACACTCTGGTAAGTTAGGGATGCAGCAGACACTGATCTCGTAGTTGAGGCAGACAGGCGTTGGAATTATCCCTCCCGGCGTCTGGTCCTTGTTGTTACAGATCAGGCCGTGCTCCACACTGCATTCCACCTTCTGCCCTAAGTTTTCAATGGGAGTGTCAGGGAATTCCGTTGCTCTGCAGGAAATGTTCTCCGCTTTGGCACACACCCAGGAGGAGTTTTTGTTTTGAATGTTTTCAAAGGTTTCGTAGTCGCCACTGTCTCTGTCAGGAGTTGGGTAACTCACATCAATCCAGTCGGTCCAGCGGCAGCTACAGTCTGGGGGACACAAGAGCAACAGTTAGACACAGCAGGGCAGAAAAAGAACACTCGTGGGTGGTGCTCTGGGCCTCCAGTGCACACAAGGCTGGCCCAGGGGCACTTCTACACTGGTCATCAGGCATGGCCACAACAAAGCTCATGTGCCTGGGCAGGCCTCCCCTTCTCAGCCCCACAGAGCACAGCAGGGCCAGAGCTGGACACCGTCACTGCCAGGCCATGGAGTGTCCCCTCCCGCCATGGCACCTGGCTCTCTTGGGCTTGTGGTGTGCAAAAGGCACTCTTGTAAGGGGAATGTGCGATAGGGGCAGGACTGGAGAGACAATGTAGGTGCTCAGAGAGCTTCATCTGTTGCACAGCAAGGCATCACACAAGGCCACAAAGCAGACACATACCTTTAGAGGTGCCGGTGGTGGTGCTGCTGGGAGGTGGTGTGGTGGTGGTTGTGATGGCAGGAAGTGGTGTGGTGAAGGTGGTGCTGGGAGGAAGTGTGGTGGTGGTGCTGGGAGGAGGCGTTGTGGTGGTAGTGGGCGGAGTCGTGGTGGTGGTGGTGGTGGGTGGAGGCGTGGTGGTGGTGGGTGGAGGCGTGGTGGTGGTGGTTGGCGGAGGTGTCGTGGTGGAGATGGGCGGAGATGTGGTGGTGGTGGTGGGCGGAGGCGTGGTGGTGGAGATGGGCGGAGGCGTCGTGGTGGAGATGGGAGGAGGCGTCGTCGTGGTGCTGGGAGGAGGCGTGGTGGTGGTGGTGGTGGTGGTGGTGGTGGTGACTGGGGTGCTGCTAGGAACTGTAATACACTCTGGTAAGTTAGGGATGCAGCAGACACTGATCTCGTAGTTGAGGCAGACAGGCGTTGGAATTATCCCTCCCAGCGTCTGGTCCTTGTTGTTACAGATCAGGCCGTGCTCCACACTGCATTCCACCTTCTGCCCTAAGTTTTCAATGGGAGTGTCAGGGAATTCCGTTGCTCTGCAGGAAATGTTCTCCGCTTTGGCACACACCCAGGAGGAGTTTTTGTTTTGAATGTTTTCAAAGGTTTCGTAGTCGCCACTGTCTCTGTCAGGAGTTGGGTAACTCACATCAATCCAGTCGGTCCAGCGGCAGCTACAGTCTGGGGGACACAAGAGCAACAGTTAGACACAGCAGGGCAGAAAAGAACACTCGTGGGTGGCGCTCTGGGCCTCCAGTGCACACAAGGCTGGCCCAGGGGCACTTCTACACTGGTCACCAGGCTTGGCCACAACAAAGCTCATGTGCCTGGGCAGGCCTCCCCTTCTCAGCCCCACAGAGCACAGCAGGGCCAGAGCTGGACACCGTCACTGCCAACCCATGGAGTGTCCCCTCCCAGCCATGGCACCTGGCTCTCTTGGGCTTGTGATGTGCAAAAGGCACTCTTGTAAGGGGAATGTGCGATAGGGGCAGGACTGGAGAGACAATGTAGGTGCTCAGAGAGCTTCATCTGTTGCACAGCAAGGCATCACACAAGGCCACAAAGCAGACACATACCTATAGGGGTGCTGGTGGTGGTGCTGCTGGGAGGAGGAATGGTGGTGGTTGTGATGGGAGGAGGTGGTGTGGTGGAGGTGGTGCTGGGAGGAGGCGTGGTGGTGGTGCTGGGAGGAGGCGTGGTGGTGGTGGGCCAAGGCGTGGTGGTGGTGGTGGTGGGCGGAGGCGTGGTGGTGGTAGTGATGGGCGGAGTCGTGGTGGTGGTGGCGGAGGCGTCGTGGTGGAGATGGGCGGAGGCGTGGTGGTGGAGATGGGCGGAGGCGTGGTGGTGGAGATGGGCGGAGGTGTTGTGGTGGAGATGGGCGGAGGTGTGGTGGTGGTGCTGGGTGGAGGCGCGGTGGTGGTGGTGGTGGTGGTGCTGGGAGGAGGCGTGGTGGTGGTGGTGGTGGTGCTGGGAGGAGGCGTGGTGGTGGTGGTGGTGGTGGTGGTGGGTGACTGGGGTGCTGGTAGGAACTGTAATACACTCTGGTAAGTTAGGGATGCAGCAGACACTGATCTCGTAGTTGAGGCAGACAGGCGTTGGAATTATCCCTCCCGGCGTCTGGTCCTTGTTGTTACAGATCAGGCCGTGCTCCACACTGCATTCCACCTTCTGCCCTAAGTTTTCAATGGGAGTGTCAGGGAATTCCGTTGCTCTGCAGGAAATGTTCTCCGCTTTGGCACACACCCAGGAGGAGTTTTTGTTTTGAATGTTTTCAAAGGTTTCGTAGTCGCCACTGTCTCTGTCAGGAGTTGGGTAACTCACATCAATCCAGTCGGTCCAGCGGCAGCTACAGTCTGGGGGACACAAGAGCAACAGTTAGACACAGCAGGCAGAAAAGAACACTCGTGGGTGGTGCTCTGGGGCCTCCAGTGCACACAAAGCTGGCCCAGGGGCACTTCTACACTGGTCACCAGGCTTGGCCACAACAAAGCTCATGTGCCTGGGCAGGCCTCCCCTTCTCAGCCCCACAGAGCACAGCAGGGCCAGAGCTGGACACCGTCACTGCCAGGCCATGGAGTGTCCCCCCCAGCCATGGCACCTGGCTCTCTTGGGCTTGTGATGTGCAAAAGGCACTCTTGTAAGGGGAATGTGCGATAGGGGCAGGACTGGAGAGACAATGTAGGTGCTCAGAGAGCTTCATCTGTTGCACAGCAAGGCATCACACAAGGCCACAAAGCAGACACATACCTATAGGGGTGCTGTGGTGGTGCTGCTGGGAGGAGGAATGGTGGTGGTTGTGATGGGAGGAGGTGGTGTGGTGGAGGTGGTGCTGGGAGGAGGCGTGGTGGTGGTGCTCGGAGGAGGCGTGGTGGTGGTGGGCGGAGGCGTGGTGGTGGTGGTGGTGGGCGGAGGCGTGGTGGTGGTAGTGATGGGCGGAGTCGTGGTGGTGGTGGGCGGAGGCGTCGTGGTGGAGATGGGCGGAGGCGTGGTGGTGGAGATGGGTGGAGGCGTGGTGGTGGAGATGGGCGGAGGCGTGGTGGTGGAGATGGGCGGAGGCGTCGTGGTGGTGGTGGGCGGAGGCGTGGTGGTGGAGATGGGCGGAGGTGTTGTGGTGGAGATGGGCGGAGGTGTGGTGGTGGTGATGGGTGGAGGCGCGGTGGTGGTGGTGGTGCTGGGAGGAGGCGTGGTGGTGGTGGTGGTGGTGCTGGGAGGAGGCGTGGTGGTGGTGGTGGTGGTGGTGGTGGTGACTGGGGTGCTGGTAGGAACTGTAATACACTCTGGTAAGTTAGGGATGCAGCAGACACTGATCTCGTAGTTGAGGCAGACAGGCGTTGGAATTATCCCTCCCGGCGTCTGGTCCTTGTTGTTACAGATCAGGCCGTGCTCCACACTGCATTCCACCTTCTGCCCTAAGTTTTCAATGGGAGTGTCAGGAATTCCGTTGCTCTGCAGGAAATGTTCTCCGCTTTGGCACACACCCAGGAGGAGTTTTTGTTTTGAATGTTTTCAAAGGTTTCGTAGTCGCCACTGTCTCTGTCAGGAGTTGGGTAACTCACATCAATCCAGTCGGTCCAGCGGCAGCTACAGTCTGGGGGACACAAGAGCAACAGTTAGACACAGCAGGGCAGAAAAGAACACTCGTGGGTGGTGCTCTGGGCACACCTGGGTGGTGCTCTGGGAATGTGCGATAGGGGCAGGACTGGAGAGACAATGTAGGTGCTCAGAGAGCTTCATCTGTAGCACAGCAAGGCATCACACAAGGCCACAAAGCAGACACATACCTATAGGGGTGCTGGGTGGTGGTGCTGCTGGGAGGTGGTGTGGTGGTGGTTGTGATGGGAGGAAGTGGTGTGGTGGAGGTGGTGCTGGGAGGAGGCGTGGTGGTGGTGCTGGGAGGAGGCGTGGTGGTGGTGGTGGTGGTGCTGGGAGGAGGCGTGGTGGTGGTGGTGGTGGTGGTGGTGGTGACTGGGGTGCTGGTAGGAACTGTAATACACTCTGGTAAGTTAGGGATGCAGCAGACACTGATCTCGTAGTTGAGGCAGACAGGCATTGGAATTATCCCTCCCAGCGTCTGGTCCTTGTTGTTACAGATCAGGCCGTGCTCCACACTGCATTCCACCTTCTGCCCTAAGTTTTCAATGGGAGTGTTAGGGAACTTTGTTGCTCTGCAGGAAATGTTCTCCGCTTTGGCACACACCCAGGAGGGGATTTTGTTTTGAATGTTTTCAAAGGTTTCGTAGTCGCCACTGTCTCTGTCAGGAGTTGGGTAACTCACATCAATCCAGTCGGTCCAGCGGCAGCTACAGTCTGGGGACACAAGAGCAACAGTTAGACACAGCAGGGCAGAAAAGAACCTCGTGGGTGGCGCTCTGTCCCTCCAGTGCACACAAGGCTGGCCCAGGGGCACTTCTACACTGGTCATCAGGCTTGGCCACAACAAAGCTCATGTGCCTGGGCAGGCCTCCCCTTCTCAGCCCCACAGAGCACAGCAGGGCCAGAGCTGGACACCGTCACTGCCAGGCCATGGAGTGTCCCCTCCCAGCCATGGCACCTGGCTCTCTTGGGCTTGTGGTGTGCAAAAGGCACTCTTGTAAGGGGAATGTGCGATAGGGGCAGGACTGGAGAGACAATGTAGGTGCTCAGAGAGCTTCATCTGTTGCACAGCAAGGCATCACACAAGGCCACAAAGCAGACACATACCTATAGTGGTGCTGGTGGTGGTGCTGCTGGGAGGAGGCGTGGTGGTGGTGGTGATGGGAGGAGTCGTGGTGGTGGTGGTGGTGCTGGGAGGAGGCGTGGTGGTGGTGGTGATGGGAGGAGTCGTGGTGGTGGTGGTGGTGCTGGGAGGAGGCATCGTGGTCGTGGTGCTGGGAGGTGGTGTCGTGGTGGTGGTGCTGGGAGGAGCTGTTGTGGTGGTGGTGCTGGGAGTAGGTGTTGTGGTGGTGGTGCTGGGAGAAGCTGTTGTGGTGGTGGTGCTGGGAGTAGGTGTTGTGGTGGTGATGGGAGGAGGCTTCGTGGTGGTTGTGCTGGGAGGTGGTGTGGTGGTGGTGGTGCTGGGAGGAGCTGTTGTGGTGGTGGTGCTGGGAGGCTGTGGAGGTGTTGGCCTTGGAGTAGTGGTCGATATGGGTGGAGGGTACTCTGTGCTCGTCGTGGTTGAAGTTGGTGCTGTTAGAAGCAGCAGGGAGAGACGAGTCAGACAATGGTGCAAGAGGGGTTAGTGGGACATAATATGCACTGAACACAGGTTGTGAACAGAATTAACTTCCAGAGATTGACAGCAGTCAGCCCACTCTTATCACATTGAAGGCCTGTTTCACCAGACCTTCCTTTCTGGCCCCAGAGAATTCCAGAGCACCTCACAGAGAGTCCTTTCCTAGGAAAAAGACTAGTAATGTTGCTCTAATGTGCTTCTCATTAAATCTCACTAAAAATACCTGCCAAGAACTAAAAGGGAGGAGTAAGGCTCTGGGAGGCTTTCTGTTGGCCTTACTACTCAGAACATCTCGCAGTCTCATGGAGTAAGAACTGAGAGGGGAAGCTGTGGTCTGGGAAGGAAACATGCATTCATAGAATGGTTTGGGTTGGAAGGAACTTAAGTATCATCCAGTTCCAACCCCCCTGTCACGTGCAGGGACACCTCCCACCAGCCCAGGCCCCATCCAACCTGGCCTTCAACACCTCCATGGAGGAGGCAGCCACAGCCTCCCTGGGCAACCTTTGCCAGTGTCTCCCCACCCTCACTCTCAACAATTTCTTCCTAATCTCCAGTCTCAATCTCCCCTCCTCAACCTTCAATCCATTCCTTCTTATCCCATCACAAGAAACTCTGGTAAAAGGTCCCTTCATAGCTTTCTTGTAGGCCTGCATCAGGTACTGGAAGGCTGCTCTAAGGTCTTCCTGGAGCCTTCTTTTCTCCAGGCTGAACAACCCCAACTCTCTCAGCCTGTCCCCACAGGGGAATTTCTCCAGCCCTCTAGCAACATTCCCACAGGAAAACGTTTTGCTCTGAAATTCACATAAAATATGAAAAAATGCCAGCAAGAACCAATTCAAGTTCCCTCTTATTTGCTAGCAAATAGAATTATGCAAAAATCAATATTAATAGTAGGTAACTGCTGATGTTTATAATGAACACATGTTACTAACAGGGTGAGTTCAATATCTCTGAACTATACATTCCTTTGTAAGGGAATATATTCCTGTCTGTTTGTAGTTTCCCTGTGTCAGCCTGATGAAGTAGTTCAAAGAGTTACTACTCGATAGCAGCAGCCAAAGGCCACAGTTCATAGCAAGTGACAACTTTCAGAGTAAAGCCTGGAAGAGAAATCCTTCCTATACCCATAACCACAGGCAAACTTTAGCACTGAGAGAGGGAAAGCAGCATGAGAAGGGCAAGTTCTGCACAACCCCACCCAGACAACACCCAAAATGATGGTACTCTACATCATCTTGTAACACAGGTCCTTCTGGGAACCTTCTCTCCAGCAGAAGGATAGAGCCCCAAGCCAAGCCTTCCTGGCAGCTCAATATCTGCTATAGAGAAGCCATGCATTTAGTAGCCAACAGCCCTTTATTTCTCCTGTATCAAAGCATGAGTCTGGTAAATACCTGAAGAGGTTGAAGGTCTTGGAGTGCTGGTAGTTGGGGTAGATGTGGTTGTGGTAGGCCGCCTGGTTGTAGTGGGGGCGGGTACTGTTGTGCTGGAAGTGGTTGTAGTTGGTGTTGAAGTTGGTTTAGTCTCACAAGAGGTTTCCCGCTGCTTGCAGCAGTTTACCCTGATTTCATAATTGTAGCAGAGTTCCCACATAGTCACATCTTGATCCTTGTTGTTACAGATCAGTCCATAAGACACATTGCACTCTACTTTCTGGCCAAGTTCCTCTATGCTCACATCAGGCATATCCTTAGCCCTGCACTCAATTTTCTCAGGAGCTTTACAGATTTCGTCTCCATATTTCTTTCTTATGGCCTCGTAGGTTTCGTAGTCACCACCATCCACTTCTGGATTGCTAGCATCGAACCACTGGGTCCAGTTACAGACTAACTCAAAGCATGGAGCTGCAAGGAAAGGCAGAGATTCAGCAACTGAGCTTCAAGAAAGCATGCTGAGAAGATTTTGCATCCTATTCTGTTAAGGACTACAGCAATGCATTGCAACTTGCTGTTTTTACAAGAGAAATGAGCTCTAACATTGGCTCTGCAGTACCAGGGGATACCTTAGGAGGCTTCAGGGAGGTTGTAGTCAGGTAGGGGTTGGCCTCTTCTCCCAGGCAAGCAGCACCAGAACAAGAGGACACAGTCTCAAGCTGTGCCTGGGGAGGTTTAGGCTGGATGTTAGGAAGAAGTTCTTCCCAGAAAGAGAGATTGGCCATTGGAATGTGCTGCCCAGGGAGGTGGTGGAGTCACCGGAAGTGTTTAAGAGAAGACTGGATGAGGCACTTGGTGCCAAGGTTTAGTTGATTAGATGGTGTTGGGTGCTAGGCTGGACTGGATGATCTTGAAGGTCTTTTCCAACCTGGTTTATTCTATTCTGTTTCTGCTCTGTTTCTATTCTGCTCTGTTTCTATTCTGTTCCTGTTTCTATTCTATTCTATTCTATTCTATTCTATTCTATTCTATTCTATTCTATTCTATTCTATTCTATTCTATTCTATTCTATTCTGTTCCGTTCCGTTCCGTTCCAAACAAATTAAAATTACAAGCTGAAGCCTTTGAAGATCTTTTTCCTTTCTATAATTATCAAGTTAGTTATTTATCTTTCAAATACCCTGTCCCCCCCTTATTGCCCATCTTTAATTGACCCTTCCTTCAAATGTTACTTTGACATTTTTGGATAACTGAATTTTCTATTTACAACTTACTTGCAGTGATTGGAGGTCTTGTAGTTGTAACTGGAATAGAAGGGGGGGGGGGAAAAAGGGAAAAAAATTACTCCATCATCTGCAAGCTTTAAAGAAACAATAAAATATAGAATATTAGCTTAAAATGTCCTAATTACATTTGTTTTGGCTAAAATAAACTATAAACCATCAGGGGGGTTGGAACTGATGATCCTTGTGGTCCCTTCCAACCCTAACTGAAACTATGAAACTAAACTATGAAATATCCCAATCATATGTAATTTTTGGCTAAAATAACCCATCTAATTTTAGTTTTATATATCCCAATTATGTTTTGGGGGGGGGCTAAATTAAAATATATAATATAACTTTTAAATACCCACAGTATATATTTTTTATTTTAGCAAAAAAAAATTTAAAAATCAATATTTTTAAGCACCTTAATTGTTTTCCTTTTTTGCTAAAATAAAACATTGAATTAGCTTTAAATATCCTATCTTTTTTTTTTTGGTAAAATAAAGCATTTAATGTTAGTTTTAAATATCTAATTATTTTTTTTTTGCTTATATAAAATATATGCTATTACTTTTAAATACCCAAATTATATAGATTTTGTTTTAACCAAAAAAGTATATTTTAAAGGATCCTAATTATTGGTTTTGGCTAAAATAAAACATTCCATTAACTTAAAATATCCTAATAATTTAGGTTTTGGCCAAAACAAAATATATAGTATTACTTTTAAATATCCCAATTAGATATCTTTTGGGCTAAATTAAAATACATAAGATCACTTTTAAATACCCAAATTATAGATATTACATTTTACCCCCCCAAAAATAATAAAAATTAAGTATCCTAATTATTGTCCTTTTTTGCTAAAATAAAACATTCCATTAGTTTTAAATATCCTAAGTGTTTAGTTTTTTTGGCTAAAATAAAACATACAATAGTTTTAAATATCCTAATTATATATTTTTTTGGCTTATATAAAATATATAATATTACTTTTAAATCCCCAAATTAGATAGATTTTGGTTTAACAAAAAAAATAATCTTTTTAAGCATCCTGATTATCGTTTTTGGCTAAAATAAAACATTCAATTAACTTTAAACATACCTAAATAAACCTAATAATAGGGGTTTTTGGCCAAAATAAAATATATATAATATTACTTTTAAATATCCCAATTAAATCTATTTTTTTGGCTAAATTAAAATATATAATACTGCTTTTAAATATCCCAATTTGGTCTCCAGGCTGGTGACACATGGGTTTGATGGGTGGACCACTAGATGGATAAAGAACTGGTTTGATGGCCGCACCCAAAGAGTGGCTGTCAATGGGTCCATGTCCCAGTGGAGGCCAGGGACAAGCGGAGTCCCTCAGGGATCAGTCCTGGGACCAGGCTTGTTCAACACCTTTGTGGGTGCCATGGACAGTGGCATCGAGTGCACCCTCAGCAGGTTTGCTGATGACACCAAGCTGTGTGGTGCAGCAACAGGCTGGATGGAAGGATCATCCAGAGGGACCAGGACAGGCTGGAGAGGTGGGCACAAGCCAACCTCAGAGCTTCAACAAGACCAAGGGCAGGTCCTGCATCTGGGTCGAGGCAACCCCAGGCACAAATCCAGGCTGGGCAGGGACTGGCTGGGGAGCAGCCCAGAGGAGAGAGACTTGGGGTGCTGGTGGACGAGAAGCTCACATGAGCTCTCAATGTGCACTTGCAGCCCGGAAAGCCAAGCAGAGCCTGGGCTGCATCAGCAGAAGTGTGGCCAGCAGGGCAAGGGAGGGGATTCTCCCCCTCTGCTCAGCTCTGGTGAGACCCCACCTGCAGTACTGCCTCCAGTTCTGGAGCCCCTATTACAAGAGGGATCTGGAGGTGCTGGAAGGTGTCTAGAGAAGGGCCACGAGGATGATCAGAGGGCTGGAGCACCTCTCCTGTGAGGACAGACTGAAGGGGTTGGGGCTGTTCAGTCTGGAGAAGAGAAGGCTCCCAGGTGACCTCATTGTGGCCTTCCAGTAGCTGAAGGGGACTACAAGAAGGCTGGGGAGGGACTTTTCAGGCTATCAGGGAGTGATAGGACTGGGGGGAATGGAATGAAGCTGGAGGTGGGGAGATTCAGGCTAGATGTGAGGAAGAAATTCTTCACCATGAAGGTGGTGAGGCCCTGGAATGGGTTGTGCAGGGAGGTGGTTGAGGCCCTGTCCCTTGAGGTGTTTAAGCCCAGGCTGGATGAGGCTCTGGCCAGCCTGATCTAGTGTAGAGTGTCCCTGCCCATGGCAGGGGGGTTGGAACTAGATGATCCTTGTGGTCCCTTCCAACCCTAACTGAAACTATGAAACTAAACTATGAATTAGATCTATTTTTTGGCTAAAATAAAATATATAATACTGCTTTTAAATATCCCAATTAAATCTATTTTTTTTGGCTAAAATAAAATACATACTACTGCTTTTAAATATACCAATTAGATCTATTTTTTGGCTAAAATAAAATAGATAACACTGTTTTTAAATATCCCAATTAGATCTATTTTTTGGCTAAATTAAAATACATAATACTGCTTTTAAATATCCCAATTAGATCTATTTTTTGGCTAAAATAAAATACATACTACTGCTTTTAAATATCCCAATTAAATCTATTTTTTTTGGCTAAAATAAAATATATAATACTGCTTTTAAATATCCCAATTAGATCTATTTTTTGGCTAAAATAAAATACATAATACTGCTTTTAAATATCCCAATTAGATCTATTTTTTGGCTAAAATAAAACACATAATATCACTTTTAAATACCCAAATTACAGATATTTCCTTTTAGCCAGGATAATCTTGCTCCATCATTTTCCCTCCGCGCATCATTTTCTCCCTGTGCATCTCTTCTGAAGACTTACCTGTGGTGGTAGGGGTGGTGCTAGGAGTAGGGGTGAGTGGTGGTCGGGGAGGATGTAGGACAAGGATAAGTAGTTCCAATAACCACAGAGCCATTTTCTGCACAGATGTATATGATGCATGTTTCACCATTCTGGACGTTTGCCACAACTTCGCCCACTTCGTATCTTGTTCCGTTGACGACACAAGGACAGCCTGCAAGAAAGAGCTTTATTGTGCCATTTTTCTGCTGCCAGCTAAGAGACAAAGGCAAATGGCTTGTGGACTAGTAAGCATTCACATGAGACTGGGGCTTCTTTCAGAGCTAAACCTGGAGCTTCAAGCTAATATGTTGCACTCATTTATCTCTACTTTTAGAGGAACATTAAACATATTTACCAAAACCCTGCAAGAAGGATGGATATTAAGAACAAGTTCTTTACCATGAGGGCAATGAAACACTAGAACAGGTTGCCCAAGAAGGTAGTTAAGGTCCCATCCCTGGAGATATTCCAGGTGAGGCTCAAGAGTGCTTTGGGCA
Organism: Colaptes auratus; assembly: GCA_015227895.2. Taxonomy (NCBI): domain Eukaryota; kingdom Metazoa; phylum Chordata; class Aves; order Piciformes; family Picidae; genus Colaptes; species Colaptes auratus. The sequence continues at coordinate 2,117,813 of CM037647.1, read as the reverse complement.
GCCTGATCTAGTGCCTGGGTGGCCAAGAAGGAAAATGGCATCCTGACATGCATCAGGAACCGTATGGCCAGCAGGAGCAGGGAGGTCATTCTGCCCTTGTGCTCAGCACTGGTTAGGCCACACCTTGAGTCCTGTGTCCAGTTCTGGGCTCTTCAGTTTAGGAAAGATGTTGAGATGCTGGAAGGGCCACAAAGCTGGGGAGGGGTCTGGAGCACAGCCCTGGGAGGAGAGGCTGAGGGAGCTGGAGTTGCATAGCCTGGAGAAGAAGAGGCTCAGAGGAGACCTCATTGCTGTCTACATCTCCCTGAAGGGAGGTTGTAGCCAGGTGGGGGGTGGTCTCTTCTCCCAGGCAATCAACACCAGAACAAGAGGACACAGTCTCAAGCTGTGCCAGGGGAAGTTTAGGCTGGAGGTGAGGAGAAAGTTCTTCACAAAGAGATTTGTTGACCATTGGAATGTGCTGCCCAGGGAGTTGATGGAGTCATCATCCTTGGAGGTGTTCAAGAGGGGATTGGGCTTGGTATCATGGCTTAGTCATGAGGTCTGTGGTGACAGGTCAGACTTGATGATCTTTGAGGTCTCTTCCAACCTTGGTGATTCTGTGATTCTGCTTAGTGCAGAGGGGCTTGGACTACATGACCTTTGGAGCTCCCTTCCAACCCAGACCTCTCTATGATTCTATGAAGAACAGACTTACAAAACAACTTTTGGAATGTCCTGAGGGGAATAAGAACTGCCATTTACTACCTGGCACCTTTCCATAATCCTGCATGTTCTGGGAGTGCAAGCTCTTGTAGTGAAATCCATTACTTTGGGCATGGGGCACGGGGAGAAAGAATAAGGGGACATGAAAAGATTAGACAAGCAGCCCTAACAGAGAAGTTCAAAGATGTTGGCCAATTTTTTTTGGCCACAGCTTTCACTTGCACTGGAAAGAAATATCCCAAATCAGTACTAAATATCCTGTGGAGACAGACACAGCAGGTTTAGGCATGGTTTCTACATCATCTGTAGAGAGACCCAAACGTTATTTACCTGGGATTGGTGTGCACTCGATTGATCCTGAGGGGCTGCAGACACTGCAAGCAAAACAGTCAAAGTTTAAAATGTTGCAGATGTTTCATGGCACAGAAATGTAGAGATCTGTCTTCCCTCACCCTGTGGGATATTTTTCTGGGTGCACTATTTTCCAATCTTGCCTATCATGGTTTTATTCAAGCTCAAGCCAAATCTTTCATTCTTTAAGTATCTTAAAACTAGCATGGAACCATCTTGTGTTGCAATAAAATCAACTCTTGTCCAGAGCAGCGGACTTAGAGCTAGATTAGGCTAAGGGAGCTGGGATTGTTTACCCGGAGAAGAGGAGGCTCAGGGAAACCTTCTTGCTCTCTACAACTCCCTGAAGGGAGGTTGGAGCCAGGTGGGGGTTGGCCTCTCCCAGGCACCCAGCACCAGAACAAGAGGACACAGTCTTCATCTGTGCCAGGGGTTTTTAGGGTGGATGTTAGGAAGAAGTTCTTCCCAGAAAGAGAGTGATATTGGCCATTGGAATGTGCTGGCCAGGCAGGTGGTGGAATCACCATCCCTGGAGGTGTTCAAGAAGAGCCTGGATGAGGCACTTGGTGCCATGGTTAAGTTGATCAGATGGCGTTGGGTGATAGGTTGGACTCGATCATCTCAAAGATCTTTTCCAACTTGGTTAATTCTATTCTATGTTATTCTAGTCTAGTCTAGTTTAGTCAGCTGAATTTGCACCTCTGTTTACTTCAGAGCCAGTAAAGAAAATGAGGGGCTGAACAAACAGGAATTCTTTCCTGAATTACTACAAAAGGGGTGGGGGGTTTGCATTTTTCTGTACCATTTTGTGCAGTTCTCTTCTGTGACTGTCTCGTTCCCAACAGGGATGTAAGTTCCATTGATGTAACAGCCACATTCATCTGCCTTGACACATTCCTTTGTCTCTTCATTATACACAGGCTTCTCTGGAGGGCACCTGGGGTAGCAACCTGTTGGTGAAAAGTAGAACAAAATACAAGATGAAGATAAAGGGTTAACTTGATGCCTTCTGAAGGTAACTGAGTCTCACTGAATCAAGTATAGTAAAAGAAACCTCCAAGTTCCAGTTAAATTAATCCTTAGGCTTTCCAGAAGACTTAAACAATTCTTGTTGTAATATTGGGGTGAGGAGGGTTAAATAGTTTAATCATAAAAACTAGGGAAGTTGTGGTATCCTAGTTCTTGGAGAACCCCCAATTTCTCTTGCCAGCCACTAACTTTAAGACAAAGAAACCTTCCAGTGCTTTACAGACAGTGAAATGTGGTCACTAGATCAATTACATTTTTTGTGAAGACCTTTTTTACTACCTTCATTGAAACACTAGACCTTGATCATGTGCCTTTAGTAGTCCAAATATCTCCAGTCCAAACAGATAATTCATGATCTATAAGGTCCCTTCCAAGCCAAACCATTCTGTGAATCTTAAGCACAAGGACTTGCACCTCCTAATTCCTGCAAATTAAATACGCTAAATCTAGAGGTAGCCCTCCCATAACCCTCTCACAATATCTTCATCAAGAATTCAACATGCAGCAGGAGCAGTGTGTCTGATATCAAAGGTATTTTCCATTGTAAAGGGAAGAGGATGCTGTACATTTATAAAGTCAAGATGGGTCTGATGCACAATGAATTAGAAGGTTACAACCCCCCTCCCCCAGCTATCAGAAAGTTTCCTCTTTGCCACTCACAAGGTTTTCCCTCTGTTGAAATGCCTTAGGATGGGGTGCATAATAATAATGGTCTAGTAGTCTTGTGAGTTTCAGGATATTAGTCATGCAAAGACCTAGTTCCATGTCTGACAGTAATGTAACTATCACCCACTCCATTAATAAACTACATCATAGGAAATGTTTTATGGAGAATGGAGGCAAATTCAACATAAGAGGTTTCGGAACAGCACTGTCAAGTGGACTGATTATTCTGTGTTCACTAAATGATACCTGGAAAACCGTAGATGATATCAAATACAAGTATGGCAAGGAACTCCTTACCTTCCAGGTATGGCACTGTGAAGTTGGTGCTGACATTATTAATCACCCTGCAGGTCATGATCTCTTTGCCACAAGGCTCATAGTGCCATTCACACTCATCACGAGGGTTGTAGTAGTCACAGAATATTGCTGATGAGAGAAGGAGGGTTGGTTAAAAACCTGGTTGCCAGAATGCAGCTCTGATCAAATCTTTACAAGCACAAGCTAGATGAAATTCCACATCAAGGTAGCAGCTCCTGCTGTTCACTGGTTATCAAGCATAATGGAAGGATGACTTGAAACTTAATCAAAA